>JAQGDQ010001627.1:0-12500 GCA_030141605.1 Tubiluchus corallicola | reverse complement strand
CTGTATCTCGACACTAGGCGGAGAAGCTGCACAAGCAGCCAATGGCTAGAGGGTGGTGGAGGAGGTCAAGTGACCCATCGGCCATGTGTAAAGGAGTAAACCTTCCAAATCAGGGGTGGAGCCCCGAAGGCGGACCAGTGGAGCATGCTCACCGACTCCGGCAGCTCCTGCAGCCAACCTGGTGCCAAACATATCACTCCGCTCTCCTTTGGACTACACCAGGGAGGAAGAGAGGGGGTTCCTGCTGTCTGGGCAACTTAGGATCTCCATACACCTTGCCCAGGCGTGCGCCCTGAAGAGGCCATTCCAGTGATTCAAGGATCGCACTGCTCAGCCACAGTCGACGCTGCAGCTCCATCAATGTGATCAATAACTGACTCTCTTGGCGCACACTCCATTGTCTTCCGAGACAGAAAGATGCCAACCATAAGAAATCTTGTGAAATATTTGTTAATCAGCCTACTGCTGATAAGAGAAATATGCACCCATGCCGCCCACCCCCACCCCCACTCACAACTTCACATTACTGGACAGTTAGACTATAAATAGCAATTGCTTATAACTTGACCTTGATTCAAGCAGCTTTAAAAGCCGTTAAATTCACATCAGTTCAGTGCTAATCCTTACTTACGCAGCTCTTGTGGTCTTAAAATGCATGTTCCTTGCACAAAACTTCATCATTCACTTTCAAACAATCAGTCGCTATGAAGCCTAAATCTTAATTTAAACACCATAAATTGTTTTCTTATCAGAGATCACTGTTGTTACAACGTTATGACTGTTTTTCAGCAGTAATTAATTGTGCTTTATGTTGACTGGCATTGTAAAGCGGTTGATTTATTATGTAAAATAAATTTTTGGCAACAACGCCGGATGGTAGTAGGCGAGGTTGGCGGTATTTCCTATATTTAATATATGATGGAAATTGGGACAGGGTAATAGTTGGCGTTATGGCGAGGCTGGCATTATAACTGGGGAGGGGGGATGGTGTTGTGACGCTAAAGTTGTCGCTGGGGTGTTTTGGGGAGAGCTAACAACCGACAGTGGCAGGTTTATCAGACTGTTTTTGTAGTTGCAATGTTTGTGTTAAACAGATGAAATCACTGGATGAAAACATGGTTTAACTTTGCGATCTGTATTTTACTCAAAGTTATAGACTCATAGTCAATCCACATTGGTTTAACTTTGCAATCTGTGTTTTACTCAAAATCATAGTCTCATTGTCAATCCACATATACACGAAAATTGTAAACATAATCAACAGCAGTAAACAAAAGTTAAAGTAAATCCATCAACCAATATATCATGGTACCTGAGTCAAAACGTTATTATAACGACACAACTGTTTAAGCCTATTCCTTGTCCTCTAATCTTCCTACCAAGAGTGAAAAACTACTACATTCACAGAGAAGCCAAGTGACCCAGTTCCATACAAACATATAGCAGCAGCAAGTACATACATATATTGGAAACTTCCAAGTGTACAAACAGATGTCAGCACTGACTTAGTGGTAGTGGAAAACTAAAGTTTAAAACTACAAATCAAAATTAATAATAAACTGTAAATTAAATGCTCGCATCTGCGACAGAGGGACGGAGGGAGGGGCGGTATAACGAGGTTCGACTGTAGTACCTTTTCTGAGTTGGTCCTTTACTTCATTCTTCATGTTAGAGAAATCATTTAACAAACAGATTCCACCAGTAGCCAGCAAGAGGCTCCCAGCATCAACTGAACACGTGTTAGAACCTGAAAAATGGTACAGCATTTCTTTCAGTGCAACATACTAGTTACTACATTACTGTTGTGGAGATCGCTGGCATCAATTAGAATTGCATAGAACATCGTAGAATGTTCCATCGGAATGACCGCCTTACCATCTGGATTGTTCTCGAACATTTGTTGGAGAAGTTTCTACAGCGCACTATATAAGGCGAAGCAGGCTGCCGACACGGGATCACACATCGCACACAGATCCTACACGGACTTATACTTGTATACTTACCTTTTCAGATACACTTAAACGTTTTCCAGATTTTCACGTTTAGTATAATCATTTCTCGTTCCTTCATACTTGTGTTGTAGAATTCTCGCTAAATAAAGTAGTAATATTTAACGGCGGGTTTTCTGGTTTTCTCTACGAGCCTTCCGAGAGAAACAAAACACAACAATTACAAGTATTGTGATGTCGTCTTTGATAACAAGGATTTATAATTTACTACAAGAAAAGTAAAAAAAGAAAAGAAAGAAAAAAGTAAAATGAAACACTTAACAAGACTTTATAGCTGACCACTTACGCGTTGAGTCGGAATGGAAACCAAGGGATTAAACCAAAAATTACTGAATCACAACTGACTTAATAACAGCAACCAAGAAAATAAAACAAAATGAAACCTGAAGTCGAACATGGCCCAGAATGCACTGCTCTCGAGTCTATGAGAACAGGTTGCACGCTCGAGAAAATTGGCCTAGAAAACTGAGCGCTGATTGGCTCAATTTTACATTCAGTACACTACATTTTCACGAAGCCCGTGGTTTCCGAGACCCGCCACAATGTGTGTGTGTGTGTGTGTGTGCATTTGTGTGTGTGTGTTTGTATGTGTGTATGTATGTGTGTGTGTATGTATGTATGTATGTATGTATGTATGTATGTATGTATGTATGTATGTATGTATGTATGTATGTATGTATGTATGTATGTATGTATGTATGTATGTATGTATGTATGTATGTATGTATGTATGTATGTATGTATGTATGTATGTATGTATGTATGTATGTATGTATGTATGTATGTATGTATGTATGTATGTATGTATGTATGTATGTATGTATGTATGTATGTACGTATGTATATAAGTATGTATGTATGTTTACTGTGCATTATCTGTTAACACATTTCTCTAATGGCAGTGCATAAGCTAACATTTATATGCTACTTCAATGCCAAAAGACAAAAACTAGCCTGTTATTTAACTGACGGAGAGTTTGAATAAGATAAGTAATAATAAAACACATTTATAAAGTGATATCACTTGCCCTGCCATCTGCTGACATTTGGGGTAAGGCTTTGAAGACCGCCATGATGAACGACACGATCTGAGAACGACGACGCATGAAACAGCAGCCGTTTGATGATTGTTGTATTTCTTCCAATTGCCAGAACAGACATTGGTGCTTTGTCAACAGTCTGCAAGCAGAAATCATCTAGTTACAGTTCAATGTGTAAACATTTCAGAACAAAAAATAAACAACAATTTACCACAAATGTCTAACTAAAATAGCTGCAAGGTCACGTATCTAACAAATGTTAAACGGTTAAAATGACACAGTGTTGTGTTTTGTTTGTCTAGGAAGGCTCGTAGAGAAAACCAGAAAACACTTCATCAAATTAAACTAGTTTATTAAGCGAGAATTCTACAACACAAAAGTATGAAGGAACGCGAAATGTTTAGAGTAAATGTGAAAATCTGGAAAATGTTTGAGTGTATCTGAAAATACAAGTATAGAAGAGAATGTGTAAGTGGCGTCCGTGTGAATCTGCGTGCCTCCGTCTCAGCGGCCTGCTTCGCCTTATATAGCGCGTCCGAGAAGCTTCCAGAAGTTTTGTTCCAGAACATTCTACAAGGTAAGACGATTATTCTAACGGAACATTCTACAATGTTCTATGTAATTCTAATAGATGCCAGCGATCTCCACAACAGACATTAACTCCAATTAAACAAAATCAGTAAATATTATTATATTAAGTTTATTTGGCAAGTTCATCGCAGACAGTTAAAACATCTGCTTGATTCCGTTTAAAGTTAAATTGTAGATGCTGTAAGTTTTGAAAATCAATATTTATTACAAGTTGTGTTATTATTTATTATTTATCAACATCATTTAATTTGGAATATACTTTACATAAGTAATTCATAAAAAAGTGTTATCGGTCAAAATTATTTACATGATTAGTAATAAAACGTAATGATAGTAAAAAGAATTAATGGGCCTAGTATTTCTGATAAAATATATAAGCAGAATATCTCTAGCAAAGTAACATGTAACAATGTAATTTAGAATTGATTGCAGCTGTGCTGTGTTTAAAAAATAAAAAACATTACAATCTAAGTATTCAGTGCAGTCTCTAGCCATATTACCAATTACCTGTTCGTTTCCTGTCAAAATCTTTTTCCTCACTGATCTCCTTGTCAAAATATCATACCCATTTTCTAACTGATAGCTACTACAGTTCAATGTGAATCATATATGTCGTAAATTAAAACCCATTGCTGAGTTAACAGTAAGCAAAGCTTGTTGTGTCACAAACTTAACAATAGTGTTACTACTTTGTTTACAATTAACATAGTATTTAATAAAAGGCTTGACAAATTGTTGACTTGGATGGACAATATTGGCAATGTAAGTTAATATATAAGTGTGCGCTCAAATCAAGTTGAAAACACCGGTTCTCGTCTGATCACCGAAGCTAAGCAACGTAGAGCCTGGTTAGTACTTGGATGGGTGACCGCCTAGGAATACCAGGTGCTGTAGGCTTGCGGGATACCCACACTGTATCTTGACACTAGGCGGAGGAGCTGCACAAGCAGCCAACGGCTAGAGGACGGAGGAGGTCAAGAGACCCAACGGCCATGTGTAGAGGAGTAAACTTTCCAAATCAGGAGTGGAGCCCCGAAGGCGGACCAGTGCAGCATGCTCACTGACTCCGGCATCTCCTGCAGCCAACCTGGTGCCAAACGTATCCCTCCGCTTTTCTTTGGACTACATCAGGAAGGAAGAGAGGGGGTTTCTGTTGTCTGGGCAACTCAGGATCTCCATACACCTTGCCAGGCGTGCGCCCTGGAGACGTTCAAGGATCGCACTGCTCAGCCACAGTCGACGCTGCAGCTCCATCAATGTGATCAATAACTGACTCTCTTAGTGCACACTCCATTGTCTTCCGAAACAGAAGGATGCCAACCAACCAACCATAAGGAAGGCACCTCAATATGGAAGACACCATAACTTACGCACGACAATATTGCAGGAATTATCGATAGATTTTAAATTACAATTATCATGCACGACAAGATTATTATAGGATCACACACACTTCACGATTACTCACATTAGACATAAGGGAAAGCAGCAAGCCGAGTTTCAGCCGGAAATAACATGTAGCAGGACACACGGCTCTCCCGAATAAATACGCCAAGCTAAGAGCAAAACTCCACGGTGATTCTCTTCTGTCTAAAACAGAAAATAGAAAGTTTTCACGGTCAACAATATCAGATAACATGGATTACTATTTCAGCATCAGTGACGACTCTTAACTTAAAATTAGTGGCTTTTCAGAAAATGTTTATCCATTGTTTTAATACAGTGTAAAACGTAATAATAATAATAATAACAATAATAATACTAATAATAATAATATTAATAATAATAATGATAATAATAATAATAATAATAATAATAATAATAATAATAATAATAATATTATTATTAATATTAATAATAATAATGATAATAATAATTATAATAACAACAACAACAACAACAACAACAATAATAATAATAATAAATTTTTTGTAAATGCAAATACAATATCTAGAAACACTGAGAAAAATAGATATTATTAATAATGATAATAATAATAATAATAATAATAATAATAATAATAATAATAATATTAATATTAATATTAATATTAATATTAATATAATAATAATAATAATAATAATTAATGTAATACAGTATAAAACGTAACAAACAAACGTATGTAATTTTAACGTTGTAGTCATTATTTGAAGATCAAGTGTTGAACGGTCTCTTTTCTTAACTGCAACTTTCTCGTGGAGAGACAACCGTGAAAAATTAAGCTGTTGTAGTTCATTTACACACACAGAACTTATTTCTTGGGGATGCAAGGCATCCATTATTAAATAATTTATGTTTTAAGCACACACGCTAAGTTCACACTTTATCACATTAAGGATATGATGATACATGAATAAGCGCATGACAACTGTTACTGTGATAGACACAGTACTTTTCTACCTAGCAGCAGACGCTAGCATACAACATGTTATCTCAGATGTGTGCACATGACCACATGCGCACTACAGCGTAATACCGCGTTGCTTGGGCTGTGAAGCAAACTGTACTACCCTCACATGCTGCAGTTCCACATAAGTATAAAAAAGAACTAAAAGAAGACTTATTATATTGAATATTATCGATAATAATGAATGAGAACAGGGGGTGCTGCAGGACCACACTACCACAGAGCTGCCACTGTTCAGCATACAAACTAATTTAATGCCTTCAATATATGAATGAATTTTCTAGCCATGACTGACTATTGCGAGCGCCTTCAGAAACGCACGTTATTCTGCCTATCCAACAGTTGCTTACCATTAAGAAGATTAGTTATCGAAGCTGGTATTTCGGTTAGTCCACAGTCCAAGAAACGACGTTCTAATGGAAAAACATTATTGGCCTAAAATGACAATAAAATGGTGATATGTTATAAAATAAATTGTGGATTATAGTATATCAAACAAAGAAAAAACACAAGCTAAGAGGGATCTTTGTTCTGCAATTATCAGCTATAATAATAACAACAATAATAATAATATTAATAATAGTAACAATAATAATATTATTAATAATAATAATAATAAAAATGATGATGATAATAATAATAATAATAATAAATTTATTTGTAAATGCAAATACAATATCTAAAAACACTGAGAAAAATAGATATTAATAATAATAATAATAACAATAATAATAATAATAATAAATTTATTTGTAAATGCAAATACAATATCTAGAAATACTGAGAAAAATCGATATTAATTATAATGATAATAATAATAATGATAATGATTTAATTTTGATATGACAGCGTGCATATAATAAATGGCAAGAACCAGAAGTAAAACTTGTTAGCTGCTTGCACCATTGTAAACACGTCTAAATAATAATTGAAAAAAAGAACAAAAAAATGAGGGTTTTAGGCAATTTAAAAAAAGCTGTGCAAAGCAGGGATAAAAGTGATGGATAAAAGAATGTTCAAAAGGATAGGAAGATTGGATTGTGAAGATTCAGCTCATGAGATAAATGAGCTAAATCTTTATTATTATTATTATTATTATTATTACTATTATTATTATTATAATTATTATGATTATTATTATTATTATTATTATTATTACTATTACTATTATTATTATTATTATTATTATTATTATTATTATTATTATTATTACTATTATTATTATTATTATTAAAATAGCAAGATAATGGACAAATGGCATATTATGTGAATAATTAATTGAAAAGAAAATCTTAAAATTCAAATAAAGCAGCACGATGGCTAAAAGCTACTCGAAAGAAACTAAAACTTATTAACAAACTTAGTTGAAAATTTGAAATGTCTTTGTTTTGAAGCGAAACAATAAAACAGAAAACCAACAAGACCTCAACAGCAACTGTGGCAACGTTGTTGCACTTGCACTCATACGAAGGCAACCCGATGATTGTGTAAGATCCGCCCAGCATCACTTTATGTATTAGTTCATCTATAACAAGTTACAAGCGATTCATATACAGTCTAGTCTTGTTATCTCGCCACTGTCCGTCTAGGGCAAATTTTTGGCGAGAGGCGAGTATGGTGAGATAACGGGAATATAACGAAGTTAGTCTATATGTATATACATAATAGTTGATTAACATAGTGTTCCTCTATGTACATATAAAATATATTTCGCATTATGATACCAATCAACATTAAATCAGAAATGAAAAAATGTCATAAAAATAATCTTAGAATGTTACTTTTTTATTTAAAAACCTTTTTCGAGTATACACACGGTAAGACACACACTAGATTAATTATGTCTGTCTATCGAGTACAGCAGCATTGTCTACATACCGCGGTTATATTGATCGACACGCGGTATATGTATTGATCGATTCACCTCTGAGTTTGTCTGTTTGGCGGACATAACGAATATAATTTACACAAGCACTCATCCTAGCATGACGTGGCGAGGGCGAGAAGCGAGGGTGGCGACTTAACGAGGTAAATATCAAAGCAGGAAATCCGTCCTGGTACTTTCTATGGCGAGAGACGAGTTTGGCGGCATAACGAGGGGCGAGATAACGAGGCTAGACTATATAAGAAGTTACAAGCGATTCTTCATTACAAAATGTGCATAGTCCATAAGTCAGCATAGTTAAAACTACGTTAGGGTGCTTCAAAGTAGAAAATGCACCAAACATTTAGACAATTTCTTGTTTTTTTGTAAAACAAACACTAAATATATTGGACTTTTATATTCTAGCAATAAATTGTCAAGAAAATGTTCAAAAAACACTAAAAATTTAATTTTATAACCCCATATCCACTTTTCTGTCTAAACACTAGTACTGCAATTATAAAAAACTCCTATTTTCAAACTCTGATTTGCTTCAGGTTTTTTCTGCTGCCAAGCCAAGATATTCGTCAAGAAAAGCGATTCATCTATAACAAGTTACAAGTTACAGGCATCAAATTACATGTATTATCATCTAACAGAAATCAACAAAGGACAGAAATCAGGGGAAAATACTTCTGCTCACGTTTTGCTTCATAGCTCACTTTTAAATCAAGTAGGGAAACTAATGGAATGTTTCTGGCATTAGAAAATTACATTCAGTTGTGACATGATCATTAGCTGTGCTCACTGGCTGTTCTTGAAGTTTCTATGCTAATGTTTCGGCACTATCAAAGGCATTAAAGTATATACTTTTTACCACACTTCAAAATGAGATAAGATCTGAAAAACTGCCTTGTTTTCCTTTAACGAAAGCTAAAACATAGATTTAGCATATTCAAAAGTATTATATCGTGTAAACATACAAACTTGGTAACATTTACTAGGTAACTTTCAAATCAATTATCTAATTCAGGGGTGTGCAAATTATCTGACTAGCCGGGCCACATTAAACTTTCCCACAATTCCTGTGAGCCACATGCAGTTTGGTCAAGGAGCCAAGTACAGTAGGACCTAATAACGATTTTCTGCATCTGATCTGTCACATCATTACTACTGCACTACTACACTCAAGAAACTATTTTAGAAATTATTCAAATTTATATTAAAAACCAAATATTTCGTCATGTCCGACAGTGACATTAAGTGACAACGGTCTTGTAAGGGTTAAAGCCATCCGATCTAGAGGAAAAAACTACCCACACTATCTTTGCGATATTGGCGCAGACTTTCATTACGTTGACAAACCTCTTCGCGGGCCGCACACGATCTGTCGGCGGGCCACAGTTTGCACACCCCTGATCTAACTCTTGCTTACACAAATACACGCACGCGCACATGCATGTTAATCTATTAGAATTATAATTTAACATACTAATGGTTATGTATAATTGGGAAGAAGTCAGAAATTGTATTACCGTTGCATTTTTAAGTAGGATGAATAAGAGATACCTCTGAAATGGACAGGTAATGTGTGTTTCTGTTGGACTCTAAACCCTGGAGAGAAAACTTCCGTCTCCACCATGCCAGCAATAACTTTAGCTGAAGAAATCAAAACTTTGTGAAGATGAACTTAATCAAAATGGATTATACGATGTTATATACATATTTTACCAATGTCAAATACGTAATGAAGTTTCCTCACAGTAGTTGCAAAACAGTGGTGTTATCTTAATCAAGTTATCTTAATTTTACATACTATTAACAAATAATAGTCTTTCTATCTTTATATCATCTCATATATGAGCTTCATTCATTACATCATTCCATTTTAAGCACTAAATGTTTTTTTACTATACGATTCACTTTAAATTTTCAGATTATCTCCATTAGTTTTTTTTCTTTCACTGTGTGGGACAATCTAACAAGCCCTGCTTTTTGATTACCCGCAACACATTTACCTACGTATATAAGTGAACAGTGTTTGAGGCTTTTCCTGTGCAGTATTTCTTATTTGTATTATGTTCATTGTAGGCCCTTTCACTTGATATTATACATGAAACTATTGTAAATGTGTAATGTGAAATAAATGACTTATGGCAAAAACGTACCCTAACCTTGGTCAAATTTTCCCGTGTTAATAAGTTCCCATTTGAAACTACTACATATAATAATCCCAATTACTGAATAATTGTATTGTTTTGTTTAGATATAGGTATCCAACTTTATTTTTTGTTTTAAGTTCTTTTTGGATAATTTGTATCATTTATACTGTTTTTATTATTATTTTTTTCTCATTTGCTTTTGTTTTTGTTATCTGCAGCATCACTGTTAATTTTTAATATACTAATCTATTTATGAGAATGGGCAGGAGACTAGATGACCCTATGGTCCTTCCCTGCCCTGCTCCATGATTATAATTACTTAATATTTAAAAAACTTTTGACATTAAACTAACTGGAGAAAATAAATGTTCTACGTCTATGTCTATGTTTATGTCTATGTGTCTATGTCTATGTCTATGAGTCTATGTTTATGTCTAAGTCTATGTCAATGTGAATGTCTATGTCTATGTGTCTATTATGTCAATGTCAATGTCTATGTGTCTATGTCAATGTCTATGTCTATGTCTTATGTCTATGTCTATGTGTCTGTGTCTATGTCAATGTCTATGTGTCTATGTCAATGTCTATGTCTATGTCTATGTGTCTATGTCAATGTCTATGTCTATGTGTCTATGTCTATGTCCTATGTCTATGTCTATGTGTCTATGTGTCTATGTGTCTATGTCAATGTCTATGTCCTATGTCTATGTCTATATGTCTACCATAATTATTCCTATTTGATTTTAAGTTATTTTACTGGACAAACATAAAAGTGACAAGCTAATGCCAAAATCATGGCTGTTGCCAAAATTACAATAAACATGAACAAAATCTTTAAAAAATCAACTGGAAATAATCACAAACTAAAATGTCATGCAATCCACGAAACTCAATCAGAACTAAGTAGATCAGATCTACAAAGGACCACTGACCTCCAAGGCATCGATAATTCACATCTTCTTCAAGTTCAGAGAGGCACCATTTACATTTGAAGTCATTTCTTTTGAATAAAAAACAAAAGATGCAGTAGAATAACAAGATAAAAAATTGTTGCTTAATCAACAACTAGTGAAAAATTTTAAACAATGATATTTTCCTGCTAAGCTACGGGATGCAAAGAGAGAGAGAGAGAGAGAGAGAGAGAGAGAGAGAGAGAGAGAGAGAGAGAGAGAGAGAGAGAGAGAGAGAGAGAGAGAGAGAGAGAGAGAGAGAGAGAGAGAGAGAGAGAGAGAGAGAGAGAGAGAGAGGAAGGGAGAGAGAGAGAGAGAGAGAGAGAGAGAGAGAGAGAGAGAGAGAGAGAGAGAGAGAGAGAGAAAGAGAGAGAGAGAGAGAGAGAGAGAGAGAGAGAGAGAGAGAGAGAGAGAGAGAGAGAGAGAGAGAGAGAGAGAGAGAGAGAGAGAGAGAGAAAGAGAGAGAAACACAGAGAGAGAGAGAGTGAGAGAGAGAGAGAGAGAGAGAGAGAGAGAGAGAGAGAGAAAGAGAGAGAGATACAAAGATTACTTATGAGCAAGAAATGTACTAGTTTTGCTTAGATCTAATTACAAGAACATCAAAGCAGTTTTGGAAACACAACAAAGGTTAAAAGACCTTTATTTTGCACAAAAGTAAAAAAAACATTCGTGTGCTTGAATACCAAACCCATTTATAGTCCATAAGTCGGCATAGTTAAAACTATCAGCACTGTAGAAAGTACTGTCAAAAATTTTTGTTTGTTAAGTTACCAAAATAGCCTGTTCTTACTTGTAAGGTGGCGACACCTGGCTTCAATATTTGCATCCTAGTCAATTTCCGGTCATTCAAGTTTCAATGTGTTCATGTGATGACGTGTTTCTGTGTAACTCACGATTTAATGCCAACGATGTATGTAAATTTTATTTAGTTATTTACTGTAAGTCTCTCATTAATTTCACTTAATCGTAATCGATCTTTCGATGAGAAATGAATTCGTTTATTAAAGGAATTTATATATCTCGTTTCAGATAAAATGTATAATTTTGGGTAATGGCGTCTCAGTGTCAGATATGAAGTAAATGACGAAGGGGCATGTGACGTGAAGATGGTAAACAAACAATAAACTATTATGCTAAGCAAAAAATTATGACTTTGTTTGTCACCATAAAACCCAAACAAGTACCTAAAATTTGTTCAAATGTCAAATTCTTGCTTTTTATAAAAACAAAATATGCTAAATATATTGGGCTTTTACATTCTAGCATCAAATTATCAAGAAAATGTCTAAGAAATACTAAAAATCTCATTCTGTAACCAACTACCCACTTTTCTGGCTAGAAACTTGTATTTTTAAACTCTGATAGCAGCTCGTGGAAGCAGTTCATTTTGCTTCGGATTTTTTCTGTTGCCAAGCCCAGGTCTTCATTAGGAAGAGCCATCTACTGGAATTAAACATAACCTCAATGTGTTCTTGCA
>JAQGDQ010000889.1:0-83290 GCA_030141605.1 Tubiluchus corallicola | reverse complement strand
AATGCTCTGATTATTTTCAAACTTTATTCAGTGTTATCTAAACTTGTTTCAAATGACTTATCGTCAAAACGGCTGCGTCTAATGGTTTTCGCGGGGCAGCTTAAATTTACAAGTATTATACAGCATTGCTGCCGACGCAAGCCCTGTATACAAAAAGGCCGTATGTAAGTGGTATAAAATTTCAAGACCAATTTTCTAAGCTTAGTGCAAGTAGGTTTTTCTTGTGTCCAAGCCACAGTCACCATATAGCTACCGCCAGGACCTGGTTCTGCTTGCTACAAAAGCGTTTACGCTAGGCTCCAAACACAAACTCCAGGACGGGTCCAGAATATTTTGACCAATGTAGAACATGCCTCTCATGCCAGTGTCACTTTGCAACTCTAAGCAAGTTGAACCCCAACAACCAAAGTTGGTGATAGTCAAGTATGAACTCTAATTACTAACGACGCAAGCCCTGTATGCAAAAAGACAGTACGTAAATGAAATGGTATAAAATTTCAAGAGGAGTTTTTATAGCTTTATGTAAGTAGAGTGTTTTCTTGTGCTTTAAAAAGTTTTAAACTATATACTCTGATTTTAGAATCAACAATGAAGTTAAAGAAATTTTCAGGCAAAATCTTTTCTATGGTCAGTATTTATAAACTTCCCTCGATAAGATCTCGTGGTGTCTTCTTAATACAAGCATTAGATTAATTTTTCTAAATATGTGAGGTTTTTACAACCAAATATTAGTCTTTTAGCACACCTTTACACACCTTCCATAAACAATATAATGCATCTTTCTGATAATGGGGATTCCGAAGCTACTTTGCAACTCTAAGCAAGTTGAACCCCAACAACCAAAGTTGGCGCTAGTCAAGTATATACTCATAGTGTACTGATAACTAATTCATTAGTTCATAAGAGTAAACTAATAACTAGTTCAACAACTATATGAAAAAATATCAAACTCAATGGTAAGAACAATGCACGAACAAACATCAACGCTTAAAAATGTCCAATTTTATGAAGGAAACATTGATCAAGTGAAACACTCAACGACTCAAACAAGCTTTGAGTGGGTAACCTAAAAACACCTGTACCGTACTACCTTCTAGTGGGTTTACGAGTTTATTAACCATTGGTAGGTAAACCCACAGCACTAGACTGTACAATGTGTACACACATAGTCCCTTTTAGGTGGGGATTACTCCATTCTAGAAGAGGTATAATAATTTTGTTTCTAGAAACGATCTGCCTCTTCATCGTCCCCAAGATTTTATTTTCTTTCTTTTAACAAAACGCATCAGTTTGAATGTAAGACAAGACTCTGTATTTTGACCGTGGTTACATTAGTTACCCAACCTATTAATGAAAGATGCAGATCATCGCTGTTGACATAATTTTTCTTCCTATAGAGGGCATCATGAGTACGCTAGAGGGAAGAAGTCTCAGCGAAGAGGTTCACAGAAGGAAGACGAAAAGTGGAGCAGGTAAACTTTCCAATGTTTTTAAGGGCGTCAGAGCAGATTTTATTTTCCGAGTGTTTTAGTATAGGGACAGCAGTAGCGGCAGCAGCAGCAGCAGCAGCAACAGCAGCAGCGGCAACAGCAGCAGCAGCAGCAGCAGCAGCAGCAGCAGCAGCAGCAGCAGCAGCAGCAGCAGCAGCAGTAGAAGTAGTAGTTGTAGTAGTAGTAGTAGTAGTAGTAGTAGTAGTAGTAGTAGTAGTAGTAGTAGTAGTAGTAGTAGTAGTAGTAGTAGTAGTAGTAGTAGTAGTAGTAGTAGTAGTAGTAGTAGTAGTAGTAGTAGTAGTAACAGTAGTAGTTAGAAACGTATTTGGCTGCATGGCTTCTGTAGTCTAAATACTCAATGTTGTGCGGTCTGTGCAGGCTGTGCGGTAGTTCTATCCTGTGCAGTTTTGCCAAGTAGTAGTACCACAAGTGGTAGTTTCACAGACCCAGTAGTAGTCACAGTATATATGATCACATGTATGTTTCGCATTGAAACGCAATGTAGTGTACTTAAGTGCAATTTTTGCACCACCTGGTACGAGCAGGTTGTCTAATCAGCAAGTAGCATACGTTCTAGTGATCCTCACATGTGTGCTTACCATTGATTCACACAAGCATGGCCACACGCTTCTTATAGAATTAGGCATTCCATTAGGATTCAGCCATTCAACGAGAAGCCTACTTAATATAGCCATTTGCGGCAGAACTGGTTTCTTGCCCACTATCGCTTTTGCGGATAATTGCTTTGATTAACCGGTAGAAGTTTTTTGGCCACGTTTGGATGGGTATACATAATAAAGTAAATTGCTGTACGGTATGACAAAAGTAACCAAGAGGAAGAAGTATTGAGCCATTACAGTAAGCCATCCAACTACTAACCAGGTTCGCTGTTGCTTAACTTCAGCCACGTACTTTCTCTTGCAATTTTATAGGTATAGCTGTATTAGACTTAGAAGCACACATCGAACATAACAAACACCTGGTGTTGATTGACATTAGACCGCAACAGGAAGTGAGGACAACCGGAGGTATCCCTAAATCCATAAATATCCCACGTACGTAGCATCAATCTCGATAAATTTCAGGTTTGTGCCGAAACTAGTGCCAAACACGTACTTCGTCCTGCTCATGGCTTCATCGAAAACAGGTGCGGAACTTGGGGGGGACCGAGGGGGGGCGCCCCCTGTCAAAATTTGCGCCTCCCCTGCAAAATAGGACAAATAATTTTTTTGCAGTGAAAATTGCAGTTCGCACGTACTCATTTTCAATATGAATTAGAATTAGGTAAAAAAATGTTTGGTAGCTTCAGTGTGTGTGCAGACAAAACTCAGTGTGCACAGAGGTGCCTATCACAGTGTAGGCCTACAGGGACCACACACAGTCACAGGCTCTACACACAGGCCAACAGGTCTGTGTGCACAGCTATGGGATGCTGGTGTAGCAGCGGTACCGTGCTGAAATTTGAGACTTTTTGAAAACTTTAGACTTTTTTGTCCAAGGAAGTATCGTTCCACATTTCATTTTGACATTATTTCCTGCGTATTATTTTCTTAAAACTTGTGTGTGATAAATTTCTGTAAATAACAATTTAGTTAGAGGCACATTAATAACGTTAGGTTAACTGAGAGTTAATTTTCTCATTATTGCTCTGTCCGCTACGCCGTCCTACACACATGCTAACAATAGGCCTGCATGCAGTATAAAAGGGGTTAAAAATTGGCTTAACCATTATTTAACCACTTCGGATACCTCGCCCCCTCCCAGAAAATTTTTGCGCCCTCCCCCCCCCCCCCCCTGCTTGCCACATATAGTTCCGGCCCTGATCGAAAACTATAAAGTGAATGAAACATGACATTATTCACACACGTCATGACTCTGTTTTGTTTATTTTATTGGTCTTGAGCAGGGGAAACACGTGGAGGAATTTAGCATAAGTGTAAGCCTTATAATACTTGATAATCCTAAGTCTTAAAACAATCTTACATTACTGAAGCTTTTGTTTCAAGTAAACTCTAATGCATCGAAACTATAGTGGCTAATTTATAGACTAACGGACTGACTAACCGACCGACCAACAACTACATGATCGGATAATTCTAAGTCTTAAGACAATCTTACGTTACTGAAGCTTTTGTTTCAAGTAAAATCTAATGCATCGAAACTATAGTGGCTAATTTATAGACTAACGGACTGACTAACCGACCGACCAACAACTACATGATCAGATAATTCTAAGACTTAAAACAATCTTACGTTGCAGAAGCTTTTGTTTCAAGTAAAATCTAATGCATCGAAACCATAATGGCTAATTTATAGACTAATGGACTGACTAACCGACCGACCAACAACTACATGATCGGATAATTCTAAGTCTTAAAACAATCTTACATTACTGAAGTTTTTGTTTCAAGTAAAATCTAATGCATCGAAACTACAGTGGCAAATTTATAGACTAACGGACTGACTAACCGACCAACCAACAACTACATGATCAGATAATTCTAAGTCTTAAACAATCTTACGTTGCTGAAGGCTTTGTTTCAAGTAAAATCTAATACATCGAATCTATAGTGGCTAATTTATAGACTAACAGACTGACTAACCGACCGACCAACAATTGCATGACCAGACGTATGAACACGCTGTTTCACTCATGTACGTTTTTCTATATGAAGTTGCGAGTCTTGATGACGCCCTGAACATGAATCCAGACGCATTCGAAGAGAAATTTAGGCGAGAGAAACCAGACATGCAGACGTCTGACCTTGTCTTCTATGGTGCGACAGATGATGGAAGCAGCAAACATGCAAAAAAGATTGCCACAGACATGGGATTTCTTAAGTATGCAGGATTAGTTTATTATACGTCACTTACACTAGTGTTTACAGTTTATTATCGCCCGTTATACGTAAAATAACAAAAAGTTACAAAACACTGCAGTTTCAACAACTGATGAAATTTACAACGTTAACCATTTCATACCCGTTGTATCCCGTGGGATACCAGAATATTTTCTGCCTTTAAAATTAATAAAATTTTAAAACTGAGAGTTATTTGATCTGTTAATTGTTATTTTGATTTAAGTCAATAACAATAGACTAAAAATGGTGATAAAATGGCAAACTAGAAAATCTACATAGCATAAAAACTGCTCAAGGTACAGTACTTTAGAGATGACTTTGTACAGATCAGCATAGCATGCATACTAAATGTCTTAAATACTTTAAAAAATTATCAGCAATTGCAAAATGAAGCACATTTTATGCTTCCATTGAATTCCAATGTATCCCGTGGGATACAGGCTATATTTAGCACGAGGTCACAGGTAGAAAATAATTATTATTATGTGTAAACAAGATGGACATACTGAACAAAAGTGCCAAGCCAAAAAAAAAATTCTTATTAAAAAATAACTTGGGACTGAAAGGGTTAACGTAAACATTAACATGAACATGTCGCATCGACAACAGCTTTAACAACACCAGGAACAAAGCATCACCATCAATGGCAGCAACACCGATATTAACATCAGCAACTACAGCAACATCAACATCAGCAATGGCGATGTCAACACCACCCATAACATCAGTGTAAGCACGAACTTTAACATCTACATCCATATCAATGCTAACATTAACAGCATTACAATAACATCAGCATTACGTTAACATTAACTTCAACATTAACGTTAACATTAACATCAACATTAACATCAACATCAACAACAACATTAACGTTAACATTAACATTAACATTAACATCAACATTAATGCTAACATTAATACAACATTAACGTTAACATTAACATCAACATTAACGTTAACATTAACATCAACATTAACGTTAATATTAACATTAACGTTAACATTAACATTAACATTAAAATCAACATTAACGTTACATTAACATCAACATTAACGTTAACATTAACATCAATGTAAACTTTGATACTGATATTGACATTGACATTAACATTAATACTAGAACACTGAAATCACGTATCGAAATTTTTCCCTTTAATTTGTTAAGTACATTCTAGTGTTTTTTCTAGTGTTAAAAGTTTCGACGGAGGCTTTTCATTTTGGAAGCAGCTTCAAGCAAATAAAGGCAAATCATAAAGCTCAGAAAAGTGAGTTTCAAAGAGAGTGAGCGGGCGGGAAGCTGTAATTGTTTTCCTGAACGATGGCTATTTGTGGAGAAGACTTCATCGTACCACTATTAATGTTAAATCATGCATGTTAAACAATTAAGAATTATTGTTTTAATAATGAAATATTTTTGCCCAACTTCATGCGTTTTCGTCTAATTTACGACTTCTACCGCGTTTATTAAACAAAAAAACACAGTTTCCATGTAGACTATGAAGCCCTGTGTGCGCATGCGTGGCGTGTTATGTACGTTACTGAATTTGTTCATTAGAATTTTATCAGAATTTATTTGGGAATTGTACACTCTGGGAAGAAATGGACGCCTTTTCATTCAGTACTTACGAAAGCCCAGAGTTCTAACGCACCACAAACACTTATAAAAATCGAGCCTTTATAAGGCCACATCAGCAAACTGAATTTTAAGGGAGTCCCTAAATCACATATTTGTTTTTGTATCTGTTTGTTTTGCGTTGAGCAAGAGAAACAGGGAAATCATTAGAAAAAGTTGATATAATCTATTTTATTCTATGTTGTAAATTCTTAAATTTAGTGAAAAAAGTTATTTTATTTTACTGACAAAACAACATATTTCGCAACCCACTAGAGGTTGCTTCTTTAATGTGGGAAAAGTTCAATAATGGACGCCAAATCTCTTGAAATATGGAGGTATATTATTTGGTAGCTTTTCTTTTAACCTTTATCTTGATTCTTTTACGGTTGTTTCACCAACCGATTTTCCTACCTAGTTACTTACATACCTACCTAGCTAGCTACCTACCTATCTACCTACTTACCTATCTATCTACCTACGTACCTACCTACCTAACTAACTACTTACGCACCTACCTACCTACATACCTACCTACCTACCTACCTACCTACCTACCTACCTGCCTACCTACATACATACCTACCTACCTGCCTACCTACCTACCTACCTACCTACCTACCTACCTACCTACCTACCCACTTACCTACCTACCTACCTACCTACCTACCTACCTACCCACCCACTTACCTACCTACCTACCTACCTACCTACCTACCTACCTGCCTACCTACCTACCTACCTACCCACTTACCTACCTACCTACCCACCTACATACCTACCTACCTACCTACCTACCTACCTACCTACCTACCTACCTGCCTACCTACCCACCTACCTACATACCTACCCACTTACCTACCTACCTACCTACCTACCTACCTACCTACCCACTTACCTACCTACGTACCTACCTACCTACCTACCTACCTACCTACCTACCTACCTACCCACCCACTTACCTACCTACGTACCTACATACCTTCCTACCTACCTGCCTAGCTACCTACTTATCTACTTTACTAGTAACTACTTACCTACCTACCAAACGATCTAGTTAAGTTATCTACTTACCTACCAACATGCCTACGCACCACCTCTACCTATCTGTCTACCTAACTATTTATTTATTTAATCACACCATCTACCTACTTACCTACCCATCTGCCTGGTACGTCTAATATGTACTTGGTAACAGTTGCTGTGGTAACGGTAACTGACGAAATGTCATAACTACAAGAACCTGTCATAACTATCTGGGAAACATAACACACCAATCAGTACTTAACATGAACTTACGAGAAAAATCACTCATTTGCTTTTAAGCATCACGAAGGATTGGGTGATATAAAAGGTATGATTCTCAACATTTTAAGTTGTTATTAATTTAATCGAATAAAAATACCGGCAAGGTTTTTAGAATATGAAAGAATAAATGACATGAAAGTTAAAACAAGGTTGTAACGTATAAACTATCTTTGACAACGAAGATTAAAATGATAGTGATTGTGACCTCTGACCTTTGATTTATTAAGCAGAACTGTTGGTGATTGTGACCTCTGAGCTTTGATTTATTAAGCAGAACTGTTGGTGATTGTGACCTCTGAGCTTTGATTTATTAAGGTAGAACTGTCGGTGATTGTGACCGCTGACCTTTGATTTGTTAAGGTAGAACTGTCGGTGATTGTGACCTCTGACCTTTGATTTATTAAGGTAGAACTGTTGGTGATTGCGACCTCTGACTTGTTACTTTGCGAGTATTTTAAGTCAGTGAGGTACATAAAATATAAGAAGAATATCATCAGTTTGGTGACATCTGATTCTGAACACTAGTTCTTACAGACGGATAGGTAGACAGACAGACAAACAAACAAAAAGACAGACTAACAGACAGACAAACAGGTAAATGGACAAACAGAACCAGTAAGTCAGTGCTACATGTGAAAGTCACGTTTAAAGTTGTATCACTCACTTTGTAGAACAAGAATAAAAAACTATACTACATATTTGCACAGAAAAGTGTTTATTAAACTACATACACATAAGTAGCATGACTGCTGCACTGAACACCGAGAGTTAGAGACAGAATAGAAAGCAAAACTAGTCAGTATATATAGGTATAGGTAACTATGCATACTTGTACAGGCTTCACAAAACCATTACTTTAAATTAGGGAGAGATCCAGTGAATATGCATTCACTGGACCATACAGTTATACTGGGGGTAAGTAGCTGGTAGAGTAAAAGGATTAGATAGATGGCAGCACCTAAAAAATGTACAATTACAACTTCCACACTACACACTGCCGACCACATTATCCCGAGCAACACTTTCATATGCCCTATTTCCTCCACTAGAAAGTGCTCGCTTTATCTGTCCTTGTGAGTAACCTATAGGCCTAAATGCGTAGGTGGCAAAATCTGGAATGGAGTGGATCTGCCTGGAGGATGACATCATCATGATACAATGAATGTATTTGGCATAGGACTAGGAAATGCTGGCGGATGTGGATGCTCTCATGGTAGGTACAAATGCGGTTAGTTAAACATAAAAACCTCCTTTCATTTCAATGTAAGTTTATTTCCCTATAAATACAGTGTAAAGTTTTAAGCAAAATCTGACCCAATCGTAAACTGTAGGTCAAAACAATCTACTCTTTAAAATATTGAAGGGGAACATACTAATTTCTTCAAAAATGACTTACGTGAAAGAATTATTACCACACAAACGCTATTTCGAATTCGCGCCACTAGTTCTTCGCTGTCACTTGCATTTCGCAATTCGCTAAAAAGACGGGCACTAGCGCCTGCATTTTGGACACGCATTGCACAAACAACAGTGCTGTACCTCTCAGTTCAGAGGCGTTAGTTTGTGACGAAGCGTCATGCGCGAGCACAGCGATAAATTTGAATTTTTTAGTTTTATTTTCGCTTTGCAAATACGTGTAATACGCTCATTGAGCATTTTTGCTGTTGAAAATTCTGTTCGTTTGTGATGTCATCGATAGTTGGGCTCGCCCGCCGTTAAATAAAATTTTAATGTATCATTTAATTATCAGAAACGCTTTTGCAGCATTATTGGGGTTTAAATATATGTCATTTATCATCCTGTCTTTTGTATTGGTTAAATATTCCGTCATTTTTGTAAAATAACTTCATTTTTAATGCAATTTGGTACCACAAACTAGTTTTTCTCACTCAGCCACCAAAAGGTTTGCTTAATTAATATGGATGCTTGCAGCGGGACTGGAATCTAGGTGAGGACGAAGGAGAATCATACATGGATGTGTCTTAGCGATCAGCACCTTTTCAGTGTGTGTGTGTGTGTGTGTGTGTGCGTGCGTGCGTGCGTGCGTGCGTGCATGCGTGCGTGCGTGCGTGCGTGTGTGTGTGTGTGTGTGTGTGTGTGTGTGTGTGTGTGTGTGTGTGTGTGTGTGTGTGTGTGCACGTTCGTGCTTGCGTCCATGTGAGAGACAGAGGGAGAGAAAAACAAACAGATAAATAGGCAGACGGATGGATAGATAGACAGATAGACAGGTGGGCAGGCGGACAGACAGATAGATAGGTACCCATACCCATGATGGGATTCTTAGTTTGCTAATTTGCAAAACAGGCATATCAGCTTTTTTTGCCAAACATCAACAGATGGTGACAGTGACCCGAGTCTTAACTTTAGTTGAACGGGCAAAGTTGACGGCGTGTCAGTTCGTTATTAATTATCAGTTACGATTTCTTTTAGAAATTTCGACCGCAGAATTGCAAGAGGCTGTCAACAATGCGAAGCCTATCCTACTGGTTGACGTCAGATCGGAAGCGGAAGTGACGTCATCAGGAACGATTCCCACCGCAATCAACATTCCACGTAAATGAGCTTATCCTCGTTTTGGCAAGATGGCAAATTTTCGATTTTTGCTTCGTTTTGTTCGTCTTGTAAAATCTTCATAAAAGCTTCATGATATTAATTTTTAACCCTTTCAGTCCCAAATTATTTTTTAATAAGAAAAAATTTTTGGCTTGGTACTTTTGTTCAGTGTGTCCATCTTGTTTACACATAATAATTATTTTTTTCTACCTGTGCCCGCGTGCTAAATATAGCCTGTATCCCACGGGATACATTGGGATTTCAATGGAAGCATAAAATGTGCTTCATTTTGCAACTGCTGATAATTTTTTAAAGTATTTAAGACATTTAGTATGCATGCTATGCTGATCTGTACAAAGTCGTCTCTAAAGTACTGTACCTTGCGCAGTTTCTTATGCTATGTAGATTTTCTACTTTGACATTTTATCACCATTTTAGTCTATTGTTATTGGCTTAAATCAAAATAACTACTAACAGATCAGATAACTGTCAGTTTTAAAATTTTATTCATTTTAAAGGCAGAAAATATTCTCGTATCCCACGGGATACAACGGGTATGAAAGGGTTAAAAAGACAAACTGTATTTACTATATAAGATCAGAAACAAATTTTAAGGTGGGCCTATTCTTAGAGAATTCTATAGAAAAGGGTACAGGGAAAAATAGCACTAACAGCTGACAGGTGTCGCCACCTTTGGCTGACATTCAAACGCTAAACTGAATCAAGGACTTCAGAATTTTGGCCAGACTCCAATGCAGAACAGAGCCTCTTTTAAGGGACAATGACTTTGTACCAGGGGGTCTTGGGGGATTTTTCTTTCAGAAACGGCTATTTCTGGCGATTCTGAGCGCCACGTTTCAGTAAAGTGAAGCACGTTAAACCTGTGACATAATAGTGTGATGGGCTGTGAAGAGATGAAATGTAATGCTGGCAGGGGAATACAGTAGACTTCTCAAGTGTGCTTGTGAACGTGGCTTTATCTAGCACAGACTCGTATTCTGACCTTGCGTTAGTAAAAGCCACTAGTCACGTGCACACCTGAGCTTATAAAAAGGGAAGGTATGCTGCAGACCCTTGTCAGTGGTCGTGTTTTTCATTGCAGCTCTATTCACATTTCACAGGCTTTGCCACAAATTCCGTTCTTCTAGGTAAGCTGTTGTTCCTTATTGGGGGTGTCATATTTAGTAATAAATTGTCATTTCGACTCCATTATTCGGGTTCTGTTTTGGGTTTGGTGTTGAAGGACTTGATTGGGACATGCCGCACGGTGTGGGCCGCGGTGACATCCGTCCTGCCTCCGTTAAAAGCGGACAGCAGTCCAATACCATAAAACATCCAAAAAATTATGAGAAATACAAGCATACATCTACCCAACCGACACCTCCATTCCACGTAACATGTGTACAAGATCTCTAAGACAAGCTCATAACATACCTTGTCTTTGCAGAGGAGTTTTTTGACGAATTCTCTATCGCGATGCGATGCAATTGCGGTTCTGGCAATCGTTCCCTGGAAATTTATTTTTCATGAAACAATGTATCTCGGTACCCAGTGGTCAGATTTACGCATCCCTGGGTACCAGGGTTAAATTTAGTCTGCGCCAGGACATGTTACCCAGCCAACATGTTAAAAGAGGCTCTGGTGCCCAGAGCGCAGGTTCAATTCCGGGTTTGGATATTTTTTTCCAGGAGGTAAACACATTACAGTAAACAATAAATTTGGAAATAACTCTATATCAAAACAGGACATACATTTATGGAACTTACTACCCAGTGAAATAAAACTAGTAGAATCTCTCCACCACTTTAAAAAGAAATTAAAAGAATATCAATATAACAGGTTTCAACTTCCACATTGTGCATCTGATACTAATTACACAGACTCCACTTGCATCTACCCCCGCCCCTGACTCCATATAACGATTAAAAATGAAATTTTTTAAAAAAAATTATGTAATGTAATACGTGTTATGTTAGTTTTGTAATGTCAAATGTATAAATAGTGTAAATGTAATGAGTGAAATTTATGTAATGTAAAGCATGTTTCTGTTAATTGTGTCATGTCAAATGTATATATAGTGTCAAATATGTCATGTAAAATTTAATGTACTTTTTTAATATTGTTTTGTAAAAATATTTTAATATGGTGTTTGTAAATATGTTCATTTATTGTACATAATTAGGCCTTAGTTTTGCACTTTAGTTTTTTAGTCTGCACTGGACGCATTTGTCTTGAACAGTGTTGTTATCTTAACATTACGCTGAGGCTTACTCAATTTTATTATAATGAGTGAGCCATTTTTATGACAAATAAAGAATTAATATATATATAATACGCATCAGCCCATCCCGTACTTGCTGTACTGACTGACTGACTGACTGACTGACTGACTGACTGACTGACTGACTGACTGACTGACTGACTGACTGACTGACTGACTGACTAGTATCTAATAAAACAAATTCTCGTTTAGTGGAGCTTCTTGCTGATGCCTTCAAAATGGACAATGTGTCGTTCGAAGAAAAATACAAGAAACAAAAACCGGAAAAGGATACGGAAATTATCTTTGCGTGCCATTCGGGAGACAGGAGCAAACGTGCTCATAAGCTAGCCATTGACATGGGATATCATAGGTGTTGTATATCTATATTCTTAAGGGGACATAGGGTCGAAGTATGATCTTTTAGGGCCTTAGGCTAATGAAATTATGAGCAGCCATAGACGGAGCCACACTCGCCTGCACCCGTCTTTAAATTTACTCGTGATATGCTGTACTTTAGAGGCATCTACGTAGGTTAAAGTAAACTTATTGCAGTTTTTAAATAAACTAGAATAAGCCATCTTTTGTTTCTCAATAAAAATATTCTTTAAAAGAATATCACAATTTTACTATTCAAATCAAACCATATTAGCACACAACACAACCATAGTGAAAAAAAGGCAGATATTTTACCAAATGTGACCAAACCTAGAAGGGCTGCAGAATATAGTTAGTCGACAGGATAAGTCAGCCTTGGGGGACCTGATTCATGATGATGGGGGAGCTGATTCATGATGAAACAAGCGACTAGACAGCGTGCAACTATTGCTGTATTTTACACATTTGATGTAATATTTCAAATTTTTAGCAAAAGGTATGGATAAGACGTGTTGGAGCGCAAGAATGAATGAATGAACGAACGAATGAATGAATAGATAAATAGTGAGTGAGTGAGTGAATGAATGAATGAATGAACGAATACATGAATGAATGAATGAATGAATGAATGAATGAATGAATGAATGAATGAATGAATGAATGAATGAATACATGAATGAATGAGTGAATGAATGAATGAAAAAAATAAATAGTGAGTGAGTGAGTGAGTGAGTGAATAAATGAATGAATGAATGAATACATGAATGAATGAACGAATACATGAATGAATGAATGAATGAATAGTGCACGAATAAATGAATGAATGAATGAATGAATGAATTAATTAATTAATGCATTACTGAATGAATGGATTACTGAATGGATGAATAATGAATGAATGAATGAATGAATGAATGAATGAATGAATGAATGAATGAATGAATGAATGAATAAATGAATGAGCGAACGAACGAACGAACGAACGAACGAACGAATGAATAGTGAATGAATGAATGAATGAATGAATGAATGGATGAATGAATGAATGAATGAATGAATGAATGAATGAATGAATGAATGAATGAATGAATGAATGAATGAATGAATGAATGAATGAATGAATGAATGAATGAATGAATGAATGAATGAATGAATGAATGAATGAATGAAAGAATGAATGAATCAATTAATGAATAGTGAATGAATGAATGGATTACTGAATATATATATATATGTGTATATATATATATACCCAGAGAAAAATATATTAATTTCAGGTATTTATGTTTATCTGCGTAGCTACTATGATTTTAATACAGACTTCTCTGCTGATCTTTGTGTTTTTTGCATCCAAGTAAAATTTCAACTCCTCTATTTCCAGACTGATGTGAATCGTCTTAGGACATTTACTAAAATGATCTTCTTATAATTTTGCAGGTGTAGAATTTACAAGGGAGGATGGATAGAATGGTCTGCTGCGGTGCGTTGATGGCAGCTGGATCTCAGCTTGCAACGCCCTCTAGAAGTAAAAGTAAAAGTAACTGGATTAAAGCTCATCATGAATCTATAGAGTGCGAACTTTGAGCTGCAGGTGGCAGCAGGTGTTTGAATATCCACTGAATGAATTTTTTTCTGCTTATCATTTTGCTGTGATAAACAAATGTGATAAATAAATTTCATTTACTGTCACTGTCATGATATTATTAAGCGGTTTTAATTCTTCTGACGCTGCATAAATCGACATGTTATTGTGTTTACACATGCTGGGTAGAATGGCGTTAAAAACAATGAAGTACCGAAGCTTTGTGCGATGTATAGACTGTCAGAAAAGTGTGCTGCTCGGTGCAACACTGAGCTACAGTGTTGCTTCTAGTGTACATTTCGACTAATAACCTCTAGATGTCCTTTGACCTTGTGATCATGACTTGAACTTTTGGCTTCGAAAATATTAAGAATGTTTGTGACACAGTAATAAAGGTACTGCATTTTGAAATGTGACTATTTTATATACATATTAGTAATACCTACCTACCTACCTACCTACCTACCTACCTACCTACCTACCTACCTACCTACCTGCCTGCCTGCCTGCCTGCCTGCCTACCTACCTACCTACCTACCAGCCTATCTTCCTGCCTGCCTACCTTCCTGCCTGCCTGCCTGCCTGCCTACCTACCTACCTACCTACCTACCTACCTACCTACCTACCTACCTACCTACCTACCTACCTACGTACGTACGTACGTACGTACCTACCTACGTACCTACCTTTTACCTGCCTGCCTGCCTGCCTGCCTGCAGGCATATATATATATATATATATATAATAGCCTTAGATAATGAACCGAAAAGTGTGTAGTATTTCTAAGGTGATCCTTTAGCTACCCGCTTCATTATACAACTCTGCATGGTATGGATGCTGACTTTTTACTGACTTCTGACCTCATTTATCTGAATCAGGGTCATCCACTGAAAAAAATCTCCGCTCTCGTGTAATGTACCATTGCTCTATACATTGTTGTAGCCTTTTATTTGCTCAGCGTTACATGTCTATACAACAGCAGTAATGGGGCTTCGATACTCTAGAGTCTCACGCAGGTTAGTCACTTTTTCTTGTTGTTTCTTGACAGTTTGCTGTATTCCTTTGCATGTGAGGTTTGTACTTGAGTTTTTTGCACGGGAAATTGGTGCCACTGCGGGTAAAGATCATCATTTTTTAATTGTAGCGCCCTAGTCACTGTCACATTAGATAAAATTTCGTCAAAATGATCTTTTCCTTTAAAATATTATTTCTCTCCTACAAAAGACCATGAAAACTGCCAATGACCTTTGACCTCGGCGTCACTGTTTACCCAACAAGATAATTAGTTTGCGGTCTCTTACTAACTAGTGTTTTCTAAACAAGGTTTTGATATCTCTCCAACGTGCTCCTTAATTCCTTTCACGCGGCACAACTTCACCAAGCATACTTTGAACGGAAGTGGTGCTGACAAGCCACTGGCGTAGCAGTGTCTAGTTTTGCTGCTAGATTACTGCTGCGTTTACCTGTCTGAAGGCAAATTTCTTTTATTTTAGAATTCTGCCTGCCCAATGTCTACAATAGACGTGACGAGCGTACGATGATGATGACAATGATGATGATGATTAAACATGAACCAAAAAAATCAATTAATTTATCACTCTTCAATTGGTTAATTAGGAACTTTTGACGTAATAATGAAGCACTTCACCTTGGAAACAGTCGCCATGGTGACAGCATCTTGGTAACAAAGTTTTCACGTCGAGGAAACTTGCTCCGGCACGGAATGGCTTAGAAAGGGTTAGTAGCATAGGCTATGTTTGAATGAAAATTTATTAAACTAATTTTCAAAAAATCGTAATTACTAATATCGTATACGTGGCTGATGAACGCTCCCTAAATGAGTGATTAGCCTATCGCTTAATACCCATGTGACATGGAGAAAGAGCCAAAATGGCGGGGCTGGATTAAAAGCTCACGTGGCCCTAAGCACATAGGCTGGTATCTTTACATAAGTGTAATTCAGAATAAAAACAATACTAAACTGTAAGATGAAATTTTGTCAAAGCTGGTCAATAAAATTATTCTTTAAGAAGTGTCACTGTTTTACCATTTATTGCAAACCAAATTAACACATCATTAAACACAGCCGCAATGACAAAGCTGATTTTTTACGAAATGTTTGAAGGCCCCAAGCTTGAATGGCACCAGACTGCAGCCTATACTGGCCTATAGGATAATCTGGCCCTGGGTGTAGACTCAATGGTTCAAGTGCTTACTGGGAATACATAAAGAGAAAACTATATACAGTTGACCCTCGTTAAATCGGACCCCGTTAGCCCGGATATCGGATAAGACGGACGTCATCCGTGGTAAAAGAAATTGACTGATTTCCATCCGAGCCCGAGCGCTAAACACAACACGGCCTACCAACTGTACAATAATTTCTTTATCCTCACAGGTTAACTATTTTAAAGTAATATACAGTATAATATATAGTGCACAGTATATAGGCCTTATTAAGGTGATTATTCCTGTATAATATAGACCATAAATAGGCATATCGGATAAATCGGACAATCGGCTAAACCGGACCCCCGCCCCCCCCCCCAAATTAGTTCGGTTTAACGAGGGTTGACTGTACATAGTTTTAACACTTTCAGTTTCAATAATTTTATTGTGCTGTTTACAAAATAGTATCATATTATTTTTGTTTATTTTGTCATCGATTTTAGGACACCTTGTAACTATCAAAATTTAGGGCCAAAGTCTATAACGTTATTAGCTTAATGACCTTTCACCCCCCCCCCCCCTTTCACCCCTCTAATCCGCCCCTATTCAAATGTCTCAGAAGAACAATCAAAAAAGCACATTAATATAGAATTCGAAAAAAGCCAGAGTTTTGTCCGGGAAAACGCCCGTTGCGGGACGCCGTGACCCTCTCGGGAATTCTAAATATGCCTACTACACCCACCGCTGAACGGGCTATCTACACATACCCAGCACCCCCCTCGGCCCATTCCCGTTCTCTACATCTCAGATGTATAATTTTTGCAAAAAAATGCCGAAAAATGGCCATTTTTGGAGGTTTTTCGCCCCCCGTTCCTCCCGGCGGGCCCGATTCGAAAAATAAACCCCCAATGGCACGACACCAGATCGAGACCTTTCTTTTGATATATAGATCACCGCAAATGGAGCCGTCCGAGCTGTAGCCTAGAATCTTATATATATATATATATATATATATGTAAATGTATAAATATATATATATACCAGTAGAATTAATATATGCGATTATAGGTATGTTGTATAATATTGAACGGCAGGCTTACACATTGAAAATGTTAAAATTGCAATAATTCCTGGTAGATAAAATGCAATTGTACAAATTTCATTCACACTGTACAGGGTGGTCGTATGACTGATGAAGTGATGACAGCAGGAAAGCAGCAGAGCTCTCTGAGAGGATGGCTTGTAATTGCAGGTGTAATGCCAGACCTGGTGCGTATGTATTTTTTTACTTAACCCTTTCATACCCGTTGTATCCCGTGGGATACGAGAATATTTTCTGCCTTTAAAATTAATAAAATTTTAAAACTGACAGTTATTTGATCTGTTAATAGTTATTTTGATTTAAGTCAATAACAATAGACTAAAAATGGTGATAAAATGGCAAACTAGAAAATCTACGTAGCATAAAAAAACTGCTCAAGGTACAGTACTTTAGAGACGACTTTGTACAGATCAGCATAGCATGCATACTAAATGTCTTAAATACTTTAAAAAATTATCAGCTGCTTTTCACTTTGTTGACTACGTCATTGGTGAAAGAATTAAAAATGCCAACTCGCTGTCCATATTTAAAAAAAAATTATGAATTAAACTTACTTGAAACATATAACTGATCACTCAATCATGATTTGTTGTTTTGCATTCTCAAAAAGTTCCCCTCTAGTATAATAATATTTTTATTACTTCCCACCCGTATTTATATTTGTATATATTGTAATATTGTATCTGTATATATTGTAATTTTTTTCGTAACTAATTCTAGTGGCCTACCATAAGCTAGCTTCTTAGGTCTCTAGCGCAGAATACATATATTGTATCATATTTTTGTATTAACAAAAACTGATTATCCATGCACATCTAATGTATATGTATACGTTTATTGCGAAATAAATCTATAAAAATCAAAATTAAAAATGAGCGTTCAAAATGGCAGCACTTAAGAGCGAAATGATCGCGACTTTAAAGTAATTTTACTAAATACACGAGGCGCTTATCTCGCTTGTATTATTAAATCCTTCTAACATTTACCGCGAACTGAAACAAACCTAGCTGCCCAGAAGGCTTGACTCAGGGCCGGCCTTAAGCATAGGCAAACTAGGCAACCGCCTAGGGCCTCACCCTCCAGGGGGGCCTCACGCCGAGGTAACATTTTTTTGCTTTATGCGAACATACTGCCTCCTCTCTCCCCCCTCTCTCGCTCTCTCTCCCTCTCTCTCTCTCTCTCTCTCTCTCTCGCTCTCTGTTTCCTCTCTTTTTCACTCTGTCTATCTCTCTCTCCCTCTCTCTCACTCACTCACTCACTCACTCTGTGTATCTCTCTCTCCCTCTCTCGTTCTTTCTTTCTTTCTCTCTCTCACTCACTCACTCACTCACTCTGTCTATCTCTCTCTCCCTCTCTCGTTCTTTCTCTCTCACTCGAACGCCTAAACAGTCTGGCAATGATATCTATCGAACGAGATATCGTCCAGCCTCTGGATTATTCACAATTTATTGCAGACTTGCAGACTTTGCTGCCATCAAAGCACGAAAAGTTGATTTTTGTTGAAGGTTTATGACATCTGCACGAATATGTTTGTATAAATTTCAGTTATTTGTTGATTTAGATATAAATACGGGTAGTTTTTAATAAATTGCGTAATTTTATTTTTTGCGTATTTATTTTTTATTTTTCTATTTCATTTGGGGCCACCAAATTCACTTCGCCTAGGGTCTCCAATTACCTAAGGCCGGCCCTGCTTGACTTTAACAAAAGTCATATTGAAATTCAAAAAATCACTGAAGTGTCACAATGTAAATTATTCAATAATGTACTTGCAGTGAGCAAATTAACGTTACATTGTGTCTAAGTGAAAATTCACTTCTGATTCTCCCATCTTGATCAAGGTCAAGGTCGATCAAAGGTCGTGATACAAAAACTGTTGGATTGATTAAAGTTTTCAATATTTTAGAGCATTTTTCTTCTGAACTAATGTTTACACACTCCCATTTCAAGTGTTTCTTTTCAGTGTGCCTGACAAAAAGACATTAGACCTAGTTTTTTTGCAAAATTTCACAAAATTCATTTGTACAAACGCTTGTGGTTTATTTTTGTTTAGTCGTAGACTAAACTGTTCTTATTTCAGATCTGGTATGCAAGAGTGAACTGCAATCACTAATAAAAAAGAACAATTCCATTGTGCTGATTGATGTCAGATCTTGTGACGAGGTCTGCGATACGGGAAAGATCCCTACCTCCATTGTCATTCCACGTGAGTTGATGAAAGAATTGCAGTACTTTTATCAAATGCATCTATTCATATAAATGCAAATGGTCGCACGAAAAAGACATTTATGATTACGTCATACTTTCATACACACAACAGGTGCAGGAGCGGAACTAGATGTGGCAAGCGGGGGGGGGGGGGGACGCTAAAATTTTCTGGGAGGGCGAGGTATCCAAAGTGGTTAAATAATGGTTAAGCCAATTTTAACCCCTTTTATACTGCATGCAGGCCTATAATTAGCGTGTGTGTAGGACGGCGTAGCGGACAGAGCAATAATGAGAAAATTAACTCTCAGTTAACCTAGCGTTATTAATGTGCCTCTAACTAAATTGTTATTTACAGAAATTTATCACACACAAGTTTTAAGAAAATAATACGCCGGAAATAATGTCAAAATGAAATGTGGAACGATACGCCATTCAAAAAGTCACACCAGCTTTGTTACGACAACAAGTTTATTGCGTGCGAACATGCGAACTGCAATTTTCACTGCAAAAAATTTTTTTGTCCGATTTTGCAGGGGGGCGCAAATTTTGACAGGGGGCGTCCCCCCTCGCTCCCCCTAGTTCCGCCCCCGAACAGGTGTAAGAGTCATAATTATCTTACGTCTCTTTGTCCAACGTCATAGTGATTGCGTCGTTTCACATTGCATAAATTAAAGTTTGGATTAGAATAGCTGAGTAGTAGCTAGTAAGTTACTAGTAGTAAAATCTCATTTTTGTTTACTAGTTCTCTCAATTAAAGATTTTAGAATTTATTACATAATTATAAATAAATACACTATGTCTGTCTGATATACAAACAGACAAACAGAACTGCAAGCAAAGTTAAGCAAAACAAAAAGAAAAAATGAAATTTATAGCATCAAATTTTTATATAGTTATTTTAGTCATTCTAGACTACGTACACCATTATATTAGCTATTAACTCAAATTATTATAATCACAAATAAAGTTTCATAATAATATTTCAGCTAACTATTGGTAAACTACAGTCTAAGGCGCAGGCTTTTATTAACCCTTTCAGTCCCAAATTATTTTTTTAATAAGAAAAAAATTTTTGGCTTGATAATTTTGTTCAGTATGTCCATCTTCTTTGCACATAATAATTATTTTTTTCTGCCTGTGCCCGCGTGCTGAATATAGCCTGTATCCCACGAGATACATTGGGATTCAATAGAAACATAAAATGTGCTTCATTTTGCAACTGCTGATAATTTTTTAAAGTATTTAAGACATTTAGTATGCATGCTAAGCTGATCTGTACAAAGTCGTCTCTAAAGTACTGTACCTTGCGCAGTTTTTTATGCTATGTAGATTTTCTAGTTTGTCATTTTATCACCATTTTTAGTCTATTGTTATTGGCTTAAATCAAAATAACTATTAACAGATCAAATAACTGTCAGTTTTAAAATTTTATTAATTTTAAAGGCAGAAAATATTCTCGTATCCCACGGGATACAAGGGGTATGAAAGGGTTAAGCGGTGCAAACAACAAATAGTCTATTGTCATTAAGTATGCCAGACAATACACATGACGCAGACAAATTCCTATTCTTTCAGATACATGCTTTAACGACAACTCCAGCTAACACCATTAGTTTAACTAATAAATAATTCTTGCACTGAATGCTGTGTTTAGCTACTTACAGGTACATACAGGGCGATCCAAAAGAAACGCGGCAATAGAAACATGAAAAATAATTACAAAATGACTTGAAATTATTATTGTATATTTGTGTGATTGTAATTACTTTAACTTTTCTGCTATATAACTTGGTATGAGTCCACTTACCGCACTTCATATGGTGTAATATTGATGTGCTTACAGCGTTTTTGTTATTACACTGTGTCACGTGTTTCTTTTGAAACACCCTGTACAAAATACTTCTATACTAAAAAGTGTCTTTGTAGTTGAGTTTGCCAACTCTTAGTAAAACTTCATGCACACAAATGTTCTTCACCATTTCAGTGCCGCAACTTGTTCAGGCTTTGAACATGGATAAAGTTTCATTCAAACAAACGTACGGTCATGACAAGCCGGAACTTGACTCAGAAGTCGTGTTCACATGCAGGAGCGGTAACAGGAGCGCACAGGCGCTCAGACTTGCCATGGATTTGGGATACACAAAGTAGGACTCGTTCATCTAAGAAATAGTCTCTAAATTGTGATCTAGGAAAGGCCGGATTACCCTATAGGCCAGTATAGGCTGCAGCCTCAGCCTTTATTTACATTTGGTAAAAAAGTCAGTTTTTCCATGCAGTTGAAATATGTGTTAATTTGGTTTGCAAAAATTGTAAAATAGTGGTATTTCTTAAAGAATATTTCCTTTGACAAACAGAAGCTAGCTATTCCAGTTTATTTAGAAAATCTACAATAAGTTTATTTTGTGTTATGCAAATGTCGATCAAAACTATTGCAAGTAGAAAATGTTCAAGACAAGCGAGTTAGAGGGGGCTCCGTTTAAGTGTATCCCATAATTTCGTTAGTCTAAGAATATTCTGTTTTCGTATGTTATGTTGGCATCCTTCTGTCTCGGAAGTGTGCGCCAAGAGAGTCAGTTGTTGATCATATTGATGGAGCTGCAGCGCAGACTGTTCCTGAGCAGTGCGATCCTTGGACGTCTCCAGGGCGCACGCCTGGGCAAGGTGTATGGAGATCCTGAGTTGCCCAGACAACATGAACTCCATCTCTTCCCTAGTTAGAGGGTGGCTCCGTTTGAGTGTATCCCATAATTTCGTTAGTCTAAGAGTATTCTGTTTTCGTATTCTCAGAATCCGTCGTGAATGGCTTTCAACCTGTTGTTGGCATCCTTCTGTATCGGAAATGTGTGCCAAGAGAGTCAGTTACTGATCACATTGATGGAGCTGCAGTGTCGACTGTGGCTGAGCAGTGCGATCCTTGAACGTCTCCAGGGCGCACGCCTGGGCAAGGTGTATGGAGATCCTGAGTTGCCCAGACCGCAGGAACTCCCTCTCTTCTTCCCTGGTGTAGTCCAAAGGAAAGCGGAGCGATACGTTTGGCGCCAGGTTGGCTGCAGGAGCTGCCAGAGTCAGTGAGCATGTTGCACTGGTCCGCCTTCGGGGCTCCACCTCTGACTTGGAAGGTTTACTCCTCTACACATGGCCGTTGGGTCACTTGACCTTCTCCGCCCTCTAGCCGTTGGTTGCTTGTGCAGCTCCTCCTCCTAGTGTCGAGATACAGTGTGGGCATCCCGCTAGCCTACAGCACCTGGTATTCTTTGGCGGTCACCCGTCCAAGTACTAACCAGGCTCTACGTTGCTTAACTTCGGTGATCAGACGATAACAGGTGTTTTCAACGTGGTTTGGCCGTAGTACTTTCAACCTGTAGAGAGAGCTATAAAACACAAACGCAAAGCATAGGCCTACCTGTTTGTCAACGTAGTGACAGCTCAAGCAGCAGCAGTAGGTCCCCTTCCTTATCACAAGGGATGAAGAGTTGACTTGAAAGTTATTCCTCGCCTGGAATTTTTCTCAGTTTTAATCCCACTTAGCAATGGGACTGTCTAGGCTATGCCAGACATCAAATCGGTGCGTTAAGCGATTTACGTCAAGAATTACTGAGCCCCGTATTTTTATCGTAGTTGTAGAAGATGTGATTTTTTGATTATTAACGGAAATAAATATAACTGAAAACTATTAAATCCTATAAAATTATGAACTTCTAAAACGTATCCCTTGGTAGCAGAAACAGGGGTTGTCTATTAGAAGTTAAAATGTTTTGTTTAAATTTCCTAGGGTTAGAAGTTACGGTGGAGGGTGGCTTGAATGGTCATCTACGCAGCAGGAGACGCAGAAACATTGCTGTGGTGCGTAGTGTGAGAAGGTGCTGACATCTACAGTGCAGAAAGAAAATTATTCGCTTATTTGTTCCCCCCAAATCTAAGTTTAACGAAGTAAGCGATGTATAACTTGAAGCAACAAGTTTTTCGTGTAAAAGACGCTAAAAAGTAATAAAAAACTGCATTCTTAGAACTTCAATTTTCATTGTTAGTTGATAATTCACAAACAGCATCAGCAATACCATCGCCATCAACAGCAGCGGCAACAGTGGCAACGTCAATAACATTGACAACAACGAAAACGACGGCAGCGATAACAACAATTTGTCATTGTAGCTGTTGAATTCTGTTGTAATGTAATTGAATGCATTGTAACGTAACGTAACGTAACGCGACGTAATGCAAAATGTTTTTACTGATTATACGTGAATTGCTTTACAGAGGGGCAGGGACGACTTTTATCCAGACAGATACCACATTATTTCAAAATTTCTTAACCCTTTCAGTTCCAAATTATTTTTTTAAAAAGAACATTGTTTTTATTTAGTACTTTTGTTCAGTATGTCCATCTTGTTTACACATAATAATTATTTTTTCCACCTGTGCCCGCGTGCTAAATATAGCCTGTATCCCGCGGGATACATTGAGATTCAATGGAAGCATAAAATGTGCTTCATTTTGCAACTGTTGATAATTTTTTAAAGTATTTAAGACATTTAGTATGCATGCTATGCTGATCTGTACAAAGTCGTCTCTAAAGTACTGTACCTTGCACAGTTTTTTATGCTATGTAGATTTTCTAGTTTGCCATTTTATCACTATTTTTAGTCCATTGTTATTGGCTTAAATTAAAATAACTATTAGCAGATCAAATAACTGTCAGTTTTAAAATTTTATTAATTTTAAAGGCAGAGAATATTCTCGTATCCCACGGGATACAACGGGTATGAAAGGGTTAATTATCCTCCACTGATCGAAATTCCTCTTTGATCTTAAAACTCACACGTGGGCGTAATATCGATTGTTAAAACACAAAGTTACCTATCACAGATTATTCGACATTTATACATATTAACCAAGTGTATCTACTTGTAGGCTGTGTTTGATCGTTACTCTTTTTCCTTCCTTTGTACAGATCAGCATAGCATGCATACTAAATGTCTTAAATACTTTAAAAAATTAACAGCAGGTGCAAAATGAAGCACATTTTATGCTTCCATTGAATCTCAATGTATCCCGTGGGATACAGGCTATATTTAGCACGCGGGCACAGGTAGATAAAAAATTATTATGTATAAACAAGATGGACATACTGAACAAAAGTGCCAAGTCAAAAATTTTTTTCTTATTAAAAAATAATTTGGGACTGAAAGGGTTAATATATAATTTGTGCAAGACAGTCTGTTCATAATTGTATCTACATTTAACTACGAATTTCACTATAATGATCGATAAAAGCAGTTATTTCAGCATAAAAATTAATTTTTTTCTTCCTTTGGCTCTATGTCCTCATAACATTAATTTTAAATACGTAATGGTTAAATTATCATTTAAAGATAGTCACGTGTGTCTCTTCTTTCCCATTATTGAACATTATTTTATTATAAATTAACACATTTGTATAATAATTCAATTTTCATTCGTCTTAAATGCAAAATCTGATAATTTTTAATTACCGGGTACACGCGCATTAACTAATTAACCATATTAGTAACAATCCTGAGAGGGTGGCTGACCTCGATAACTTATAGTTCTTTCACCACCCTTTCACCACTAATCTATAATTACTTTTGCACTTTGTAATATTATTGTATGTTGTATAGATTTATAAATGTCTTAGTTATGTATTTTGCTATTTTAAAAATGGCGATAAACTAATAAACTTACTTACTTACTTACATGAACATTTTGGGGAAAATATGTAAAGAATTTTTAACACACGTTTGAGCAAACACGAGTTCACAAACATGTTCAATATCGTATTTTGTATTTTACAGCTACTTTTAAGGATAGCAGACCTATGAGGGTCGAAATGTTCTCGGAGGTGTATGGATGTTTTTTAAATAAACAAAGTTTCACAATAAAACAGAAAATTTCAGAAAAAATTACACTGAAAATTTCTATTTTTATCTATAAACAATACATACACAATGCACCAACTAGAACTGACGAATAGTAGAAAATGTGGCAGAACCTGCGTAATTGTAAACAATACAATTCGGCCTAAACATAAATAGTATACTAAAGTAGCATACACTTAGACAGAAACTACATTTAATTATAAAAAATTACAATTATTTACGGAAATGAAAAATTGCAAAACACACAATTGGTGTAAACAAGGAGTTTCTCAACTTTTTCGAGTTTTTCTTTCACACAGTTGTAAAAGAGTAACATTGTAACTGCAGTAAAATTAAAACAAGAAAAAAACAAACAGAAAACGGTCAGCTATAAATGAACCCACGACACTTTATACACCGAATAGTAAGAAAAAAAGAAAATTCAAAAGAAAAGACACCAGGTTATCGCAAGAAAGGGTTGTAAACTTTTCATAACCTAAAACAAGTTTGAAAAATAAAAAATTTCCCATCTGTAAAGCTATAAAATAAGCAAAGCAGCTAATTACAAACATAGCAATAACTGAAGATACTCGGCCATCTTGATGAGTTTAAACAAAATGGCTGACAGCTAGAGACTACCGATAGCCATACAATTGTAGCTATTGACCAAGCAATTGTTTTGTCAAATCTCACTGAAAGTTTCTAAAGAAGATAAAATTTATGAGAAAAGAGACAGAAACTAAATCTGAACTGAAATGACTGTGCCGCTGCAGTGCATATTGCTGAAAATAACATTCTTTACCTTTTGTGATGATATGCTTAATTGTTTTGCTTATCTCACTAGCAGCCAACATACATAAGAAAATGAAAAATTTTAAGAATTGCAGAGCTGCTATATATTGATCAAAAACCACGTTTCAAATTATTGTACGTCTAACTGAAACGAATACCTAAAATTCTCTTAAACAGTTCACTGGCAATTGGTGGCAAAACGTTTTTTTAAACAAAATACAATTTTTATCAGTGCAAACGATAGTTAATAGGCAAAACAGATTCATTTTAACCTTAGCTTTTTAAAAAATAAACAGTCGATGCAGATATCGGCAGCTAGTATATTTCTAACTGGGCCGTTGCATTAGATGGCTGACATTTGTGATAAAATTTATACAAATGCGAAAATGGAAAATGTAGTCTAGGCTTTGATATGCAAACACACAGATTAAAATTTAGTTAGTTTTTAGCTTAAGCTTCCACGTCACGATGCAAACAGCCTCACGACTGTTTTATACATATTTTCCAAATGAATAGCACAATTTTGGCAATCATTAATCAGCCTAACTAGGTTTCCAGTCTTGGCAACGTATCAGATATAGATGCTGGTACATCTACTTAGTTTAATGAGCAATAAGCGTAAATCGTAATGCGAGATGTATTGAAAGAATTAAAGGACAGAAACGGTTTCAGTATTACTTGCTTATGGGAGCCCAAAGAGAAGCAGCCCAGATGAAGTACCGAAGCCAAACAATACACTTGTGCTGGAAAAGTTGTGCTATGCATCCTATCTACACAGGAGTCTTTTGAGGTTTCACATTGACTATAAACATAATTACAGTTCAGTCGTAATTAAATACTGTACATATAGAATTATTCACAATAAATAGTGCATGAATTTATGTGCAAACCTGTATGCATGACTGACAATGAATGAGAGTGGCCTGGTTTCAAAACTATTCAACACAGAGTAAAAGTAGTGAACTTGGCGTCTTGCCAAACACGATCTCGAGTTCAAAATCCAAGGTCAAGATTTTCTAACCATTTTTTGATCAACACCTACGATTTTTCCAGTTGTTTACAGTCTGAGTGTCGTTGGTATTTTGCCGTTATTTACAACGCACTGAGAAGTCAACAATGATGAAATCTAAAGGAAACGTACATTTTCCAATACAATAAACGCTTATGTGACTTCGGTCCTATTTCCATTGTAAGAATGATAAAGTCGTTAAAAACTATCACAAATGATAATCACTATTTCCAAAAAATAGGCAGCATGCGTAGAAAGTTTTATGTACCGTCACAGAGGTACATGCCTACAATAATTAAGTTAAAAATAAAAAGCTATGATGGCTCCTAACTAGTCTAACAATTTGCCCATGTGCATCAAAATAAAATGACTCTAATCATTCCTTGGTAACATTTAAAACTGTTTGTGACAAATCAGGTGACACACTTATATGTATAGATTATACATGCAGAACATCGTTTCACGACAAAACACCTTTTTACAAGTTTCATAAAAAAGCAGAATAAATAAAATAATTATAAATAACAACACAAAACATTTCCTAGAGCTATCAAAGCTTATATCAATGATATCGATTTAGCAATGAACAAAGCGATGACATTTACATGGTAGTCAGTGGCACCATCTACTGGTAGTTCAAACAAGTATGGTAGTTACTGCCTTTGTGGCCCCCCAATGAGGATTGCAGCTCGATGTTGTTTTAGGAAAACATTTTCCAAAACAGGAAATATCCATGAAAAAGTGCAAGATGAAAAAGTTGTCCTCCATTTTAGTCAGTCATGCACTTTGTTTAGCAAACCGGCTACACTGTTTTCAGCCAGCCTGCCATCTCATCCGCAGATTTCACTAACGAGTTCAGACGAATCAAAAAACTCATTTTAACTACTCCACCGATAACGTGGAAATTTTCTCTCCACCTCATAACAGATCGCTGGAGCTGTCGTGCGATGATTCCACCGCATTGCTGTTCACGTCACCACCGTGCTTACGCTTGGGTTTGTAGTCCGTTATGATCACCGTCACATTGTTTACGGTCACCGAGATCTGCTCGCCGCTGGAGCGATCGATGTTTTTTAACCTCGCCGTTCTGAAATAAGAAAATTGACCACATCAGCAGTATCTAGATAGAAGCTAGATCTATAAACAGCTTGCAATTAAATGAAGAGACATAAATGCCTGCGAATTATTTAATAGATAGTCGAAAATTAAGCTTTGTGAGAAAAATTGTAAACTCTTACACATTGAGAATTCCAAAGCCATGCTACTATGTAAATAACAGTCAAGTAAATTTAAGATTTAAATATGGTTGTACTGCAGATCTAAACGAAAATGTAAAATTAAAGGTTAAGAACTCATTTAAAGATTATGTTTTAAGATATCTATTGTAGCTCCTTACAACACTGTATAATGTAATATAATTACAAGGGAACTACAATGTGTGGTTATTATAAAGTTGAATTTCTGTAGATATGTTACTTTACTAACATCGCATTACCTGTTTTACCAACATCTTTATCTTTGTAAACTGTATATTTTATACGAAATAAACTCATAATAATAATAATAATAATAATAATAAACAACCAAGAAATATCAAGAATGGGTTTTAAAGAAGTTACTTTTTGGTCAGGACAAGTGTGAACACACCACAGCAGCCTTTTTCGCATGTATGGTGGAACAATATTATGGTGGACCATAATGCTACAGTAATGCTATGCTTGCCTACTCTAGCTTTTGACTCGAAGTTCAGAGTAAAAAGTGTGTACAAGCAGCACAAATTATTTAAAAACTACAATTTAACAGTTAGCTAACAATTTATCATTTATTTTGTTAGCAAAAATTCGTAGTTTTAGCTTAGGAGCTAGCTGGTTTATTGAGTGTGTCAGCTGATGCAGTAGCAACAGACACAACTGAAATATCAGTCAATTTCGGTCGAGCTAGCTGATTTACTGTGCGAGTCAGCTGGTAGAATAGCAATTGACTCAGCTTCAGACTCAGCTTCAGCCGAGCTAGCTGATTTACTGTGCGAGTCAGCTGATAGAGTAGCAATTGACTCAGCTTCAGCCGAGCTAGCTGGTTTATTAAGTGTGTCAGCTGATGCAGTAGCAACAGACACAACTGAAATATCAGTCAACTTCGGTCGAGCTAGCTGATTTACTGTGCAAGTCAGCTGATAGAGTTGCAATTGACTCAGCTTCAGTCTCTATTAATAAGCAATAATAACGCAACTTAAACTTTCAGGCTGAAACAGGTCCTTCTCCTCAGACTAAGACTAAATCTTAAACTAAGCAGTCTACATATTTACCGAGGTTTCCTAGTCGCTACACGAGGCTTTTTTACTACATCTGGTTTCACGTCAGATTTGTGCGAAGCGAGACTTTCCTCATCTTTCTCACGGTGAGACAACACACTGTCCATGTCACGGTGAGATGACACGCTGTCTCTGTCACGGTGAGATGACACATTGTCCTTGTCACGGGGTGATGTCACACGTTCACGGGGTGAAGACACTGGTTCACGGTGGGACAGGTCACGTTCTCGCTCGCGAATTGTCTGTTCCACAATCTGCTGCTGAGTGAGAAGAGTCGGATTGGATCGGGGCTTCCTAAGTTAAAAAAATTAATTCATTTAATAAACATGGCTAAGCAAAATTACTTTGTTACACTAACATGGCTAAGCAAAATTACTTTGTTACACTAACATGGCTAAGCAAAATTACTTTGTTACACTAACATGGCTAAGCAAAATTACTTTGTTACACTAACATGGCTAAGCAAAATTACTTTGTCACACTAACATGGCTAAGCAAAATTACTTTGTCACACTAACATGGCTAAGCAAAATTACTTTGTCACACTAACATGGCTAAGCAAAATTACTTTGTCACACTAACATGGCTAAGCAAAATTACTTTGTCACACTAACATGGCTAAGCAAAATTACTTTGTCACACTAACATGGCTAAGCAAAATTACTTTGTCACGCTAACATGGCTAAGCAATATTACTTTGTCACGCTAACATGGCTAAGCAAAATTACTTTGTCACGCTAACATGGCTAAGCAAAATTACTTTGTCACGCTAACATGGCTAAGCAAAATTACTTTGTCACGCTAACATGGCTAAGCAAAATTACTTTGTCACACTAACATGGCTAAGCAAAATTACTTTGTCACGCTAACATGGCTAAGCAATATTACTTTGTCACGCTAACATGGCTAAGCAATATTACTTTGTCACGCTAACATGGCTAAGCAAAATTACTTTGTCACGCTAACATGGCTAAGCAAAATTACTTTCTCACGCTAACATGGCTAAGCAAAATTACTTTGTTACGCTAACATGGCTAAGCAAAATTACTTTGTTACACTAACATGGCTAAGCAAAATTACTTTGTTACACTAACATGGCTAAGCAAAATTACTTTGTTACACTAACATGGCTAAGCAAAATTACTTTGTTACACTACATGGCTAAGCAAAATTACTTTGTTACACTACATGGCTAAGCAAAATTACTTTGTTACACTACATGGCTAAGCAAAATTACTTTGTTACACTAACATGGCTAAGCAAAATTACTTTGTTACACTAACATGGCTAAGCAAAATTACTTTGTTACACTACATGGCTAAGCAAAATTACTTTGTTACACTAACATGGCTAAGCAAAATTACTTTGTTACACTAACATGGCTAAGCAAAATTACTTTCTTACACTAACATGGCTAAGCAAAATTACTTTCTTACACTAACATGGCTAAGCAAAATTACTTTGTTACACTAACATGGCTAAGCAAAATTACTTTGTTACACTAACATGGCTAAGCAAAATTACTTTGTTACACTAACATGGCTAAGCAAAATTACTTTCTTACACTAACATGGCTAAGCAAAATTACTTTGTTACACTAACATGGCTAAGCAAAATTACTTTGTTACACTAACATGGCTAAGCAAAATTACTTTGTTACACTAACATGGCTAAGCAAAATTACTTTGTTACACTAACATGGCTAAGCAAAATTACTTTGTCACACTAACATGGCTAAGCAAAATTACTTTGTCACACTAACATGGCTAAGCAAAATTACTTTCTTACACTAACATGGCTAAGCAAAATTACTTTGTTACACTAACATGGCTAAGCAAAATTACTTTCTTACACTAACATGGCTAAGCAAAATTACTTTGTTACACTAACATGGCTAAGCAAAATTACTTTGTTACACTAACATGGCTAAGCAAAATTACTTAATTTCATCTACAGTTGTTGTTGGTTTACAAACTCGCAGAAAAATTTCCATTTCAACAAAACAAAAATCACAGATGGATTCACGGAAAGCAAAGTTTTACTCTTTCTTACAAAAAACAGATGTTTTGAAATCCATTGCAGGTTTCATTATCATCATCATCATAAGCCCATAACGTTGATTGTAGACACTGGACTTTGATTTTGTTGCTTTTGTGTGATATAATTTTTGCCCTAAGTGAATCCTGTTTTGCTTTGTTTGTGATAATTTCTTTTGTTTTCGGTTGAATTGCATTTGCTTTATAAAATTTTCGCTTTGAGTTTCATTTTGTTTGATTTAATTTTTTGCTATAAGTTAAATTCCGTTTTGCATTGCTTGTGATAACTTCCTTTTATTCTGAGTGGAATTGCATTTCTGCTTTGAGTTGATTTTCGTTGCTTTTGCCTTTTATACATACACAAACACCAAAAAATGTCATGAGCCTGTAAGTAAACTTGTATTTTTAATAAGGGGCAGCTGACCAAGTGACCAATAGGTCTTTCGCTGCTCCCCACAGTGCCCACAATGACCAAAGTGCCCTCCCCACAACCAGAATCACACTCTCCATTTCACACGCTGAAAATGCACGTTTCAAAAAACGTACGGATGTTTTTCGTTAAGCTTTTAACATTTTTAGTTTTTCGGTTACAAGTTTGCAAAAAAAGAAACACACTTTCCATGAATTCTGAAATGTAGGCATAATTTTGATAATAACAGCCTTTGTAAGAACATTGATAAATGAAAATAATTCCGTGTTCATTTAGGAACAGACTATGATTTGAAATATGAGAGAGCTCTTCTGGGGCTTGCCATTTTTAACAAGCATAAAACGTTGTTTCATTTTTAACCAGCATCAAAGTGAGTCTAGTAAACATCGCCTACTGTATTAGAAACAGTTGCTAACTTTTATAGACAAGAAAATATATATTGTGGACACTAAATTAAAATGAGAGTCCAATCAATTGTCCGGTTTTCCTTTAATTCAATAATTCAGAAAATGTCTGTCATTTAAAACACTGTCGGTTTTCCTTTAATTCAATAATTCAGAAGATGTCTGTCATTTAAAAAAAACTGTCGGTTTTCCTTTAATTCAACAATTTAGAAGATGTCTATCATTTAAAAACAACTATCTGCGGCAGATCGTGAGCGTTATAAAGAGGAACTTCTTACCTGGTGGAAGTTCCCTTTCTGGTGTCGCACATGAGACATTTGAAAGCTTCCGGGTTGTTACGGTACGTGCAGAGGCTACACTCCCACAGGCTCTCTTCGCCCAGACTTTTGCAGAGCCTCTTTGGCCTACAGATACAATTACAACATTGAGTACATACAATTTTTAAGAAGGCTTCAAGAAGCTGTGATCAAAGAGCAAATTTAAATTTAGAAAATACTTCCAGACCTAATGGGAATACTAACCCCCCAGGCTTCGGGATGAAATCCCGATCTAGTCCACAATTTTTCAGTGTCTCCTTTCTCCAGTTCATTACCCAACTATGGGCAATAATTTATAAAATAAACCGCAATGGTTTATAAAAAATTTGGCAATCACAGTCATAATTCATTAATGATAATGTTAGTTGCCAGCTAATTTAGGACAGTATTGATGCCATAAACCAGGGATGTGCAAATTATCTGACTAGCCGGGCCACATTAAACTTTCCCACAATTCCTGCAGGCCATAGGCAGTTTGATCAAGGAACCAAGTACAGAAAGGCCTGATGATTTTTTTGCATCCGACCTGCGTACATCATTGCTACTACACTCAAGAAACTATTTTACAAGTTATTAAAATTTATATTACAAACCATATATTTCTACTTTCAGGACAGATAGTGGTAATTTCATTACAATGCATATTAGTAATGTGTATCACACAGTCTGTGTAGTACAGTGACATTAAGCTACAACTGTCTTGTAGGGGTTAATGGCATCCGATCTAGTAGAAAAAACTAACCACACTATCTTTGGGATCGTGGCACGGACTTCAGCTGGATACACTCAATTAATCGCCCGGGCCGCACCTTCATTAGGTTGACAAACCTCTTCGCGGGCCGCACAAATTCTCTCGGCGGGCCGCAATTTGCACACCCCTGCCACAAGACATCCAGAAGATATGGAATCTATCAATAACAGGTAGAAGGCATGTTCTGATCCACTGAGTTCAATGCAATGAAAGCAAAAATGGTGTTTCATAAGAGGAGTTTCATAAACAAAGGCAGATCACCACGGAAGTTAATAACGTAATGGTTACCCATGCAATTGCCATGCAAAAGAACAATTTTAATGTAATATTCATGCTCAGCACGATTTTTCACAATGCTTGACTTGAAATAGGCTACCAATCAGTCAAACAATCTGAAATTTCAGTAGGAAATATTTAGCAGGTTTTTACTTTATGCAAGGAGAAACGGCACATTTTGTTATATAATAGATCACCTTAAGTTACACATATATGCAATAAACTCACGAAAGATCGTCTAGGAATGGCTTCGAATAACACAAGAATGGTAAAAAGAATTCATCGAACATTTACTCATGTGCATTAAACTAAATATAAATCAACTAAACCAAACAATGCCTTGAGTTTTGTGCAATACAACAGTTAGGAACAGGAAAGAATGATTCCAGAAAATCATTTGGACGGGCATCAAAAGTGCTTCCCAATGATAGCCATGTGATGATGTGTGACGGGTGTCAAAAGTGATTCCAAATGACAGCTAAGTAATGATGTGTGACAGGTGTCAAAAGTGATTCCCAATGATAGCCATGTGATGGTGTGTGACAGGTGTCAAAAGTGATTCCTAATGATAGCTATGTAATGATGTGTGACAGGTGTCAAAAGTGATTCCCAATTATAGCCATGTGATGGCGTGTGACAGGTGTCAAAAATGATTCCCAATGATAGCTATGTGATGATGTGTGACAGGTGTAAAAAGTGATTCCCATGATAGCCATGTGATGTTGTGTGACTGGTGTCAAAAGTGATTCCCCATCATAGCCATGTGATGATGTGTGACAGGTGTCAAAAGTGATTCCCAATGATAGCCGTGTGATGGTGTGTGACGGGTGTCAAAAGTGATTCCCAATGATAGCCATGTGATGGTGTGTGACAGGTGTCAAAAGTGATTCCCAATGATAGCCATGTGATGGTGTGTGACAAATGTCAAAAGTGATTCCCCATCATAGCCATGTGATGATGTGTGACAGGTGTCAAAAGTGAATCCCAATGATAGCTATGTGATGATGTGTGACAGGTGTCAAAAATGATTCCCAATGATAGCCATGTCATGATGTGTGACAAGTTTCATCAAAAGTGCTTCCCAATGATAGCCATGTGATGATGTGTGACGGGTGTCAAAAGTGATTCCAAATGACAGCTAAGTAATGATGTGTGACAGGTGTCAAAAGTGATTCCCAATGATAGCCATGTGATGGTGTGTGACAGGTGTCAAAAGTGATTCCTAATGATAGCTATGTAATGATGTGTGACAGGTGTCAAAAGTGATTCCCAATTATAGCCATGTGATGGCGTGTGACAGGTGTCAAAAATGATTCCCAATGATAGCTATGTGATGATGTGTGACAGGTGTAAAAAGTGATTCCCATGATAGCCATGTGATGGTGTGTGACAGGTGTCAAAAGTGATTCCCCATCATAGCCATGTGATGATGTGTGACAGGTGTCAAAAGTGATTCCCAATGATAGCCGTGTGATGGTGTGTGACGGGTGTCAAAAGTGATTCCCAATGATAGCCATGTGATGGTGTGTGACAGGTGTCAAAAGTGATTCCCAATGATAGCCATGTGATGGTGTGTGACAAATGTCAAAAGTGATTCCCCATCATAGCCATGTGATGATGTGTGACAGGTGTCAAAAGTGAATCCCAATGATAGCTATGTGATGATGTGTGACAGGTGTCAAAAATGATTCCCAATGATAGCCATGTCATGATGTGTGACAAGTTTCATTCAGTAACACGTCATTCTTTAAAATTTATACGCAGATATCCATCATACTAAGCAGCGGATTATACCGCACAATTTGAAAAGTGCAAAACTTTGTGCACAGTTGTACAAAAAGCACATTTGGGGGGGAGGGGGTATTCGTGGGAATTACCACAGCTGGGAGACCATCACGCATAAGTTTATGGTCACCGCATATTTTGTGTGCATCTACGTATCACGTTTGTGGATACCCTTGGCCTCGGTGATACGGAAAATACTGTCACCATTTCAACCAACAAGCACTTTTAAATCTAGCATTTATAAAGCAGAAACTCTTGCCTGTCACGTCCATTGTAGACACTGGGCAGGCAGAATTCTAAAATAAAAAAAATCTGCCTTCAGACAGGTAAACGCATCAGTAATCCAGCAAAAAAACTAGACACTGCTACGCCAGTGGCTTGTCAGCACCACTTCCGACACAAATACAGTGTCGGAAATCATTTATAAAGGACAAACTCTTGCCTGTCAGCAAAACAGCTGCACTACGAGCAAGTGGGGTCAAATATTGAGGTCACTACACGGAGTAGACTCAGTACCTGGTGGTCGCTATGTGACATTCCTTCATATTAACATCAGCTTCATTAGGCTCATATCAGCCACAGCGCACAGTAAGAATCAGAGGCTGTGAAGCGATGTGATGGTTTAGTTGACTTTCCAAACAGCTGCAACTGCTTATAGCAGGGATTTAAACTGACAATCCATTCCCACAATTCAAAGCGCTGGATGAGTATTAAACGCAGCAGAATTTTCTCAAAATCGTAAATCAACAGCTAACTTAGCGCGCTGAGGCATGAAGCCCTCGAAGCCACAGTCAGTGTGTCCTGATTGTAAAAAGGAGGGCACACCTAGGAGGGGGCGATGAAAGCGGTCTGAGTGCCGGGCGTGAAGTCCAACTCGAGTGGAAAGATGTAGCGCGAACCTCTCCACTTGTGGCCATAAAACAAGGAGAGGCTGAAAACTAGCCGGTCGCAGCATTTTGATTTTAAATCAGGGCAACAAAGACATCGTTCCTTCGATTTAGGGAAGTTAGGCCCCGATTTTCGTTAGTGTCGCCTACCATTCACGGAACGATCACCCAATAATAATGCACCCTGGTTACAGCGCGATGCCACTAAAACAATGTATATAGGTTTTACACGTCAAATGTAGACACACGAAAGTTCAAATGTGACTTAGGTAAGTCAAATGTAGGCATGGGAATTTCGAATGTGTTTTGGTAACTCAAATGTGACTTAGGTAAGTCAAAAGTAGATGCATTACTTTGAATAAATCGGTAATTAACTCATTTAAGTGCAAATTACAAAAAAGATAAATCAAAGATAGTCATCACCTCTTTCATAACTTTGAAAAATGTGTTGTTTATCCTCAAACGAAATTCTTTGATAAACCATAACGTCGGTAGAAAAGAATAAATCGGTTCCCACTTCCCAATGAACAGTGAATCACTAATTAGTTTTTTAAGTAATGCATTAGCACTGCATGAATGAATTAGTTTCTCTCAAGAAACATTGTTTATTTTAAGAATGTATTGTTTTCTCTAACAGTTCCAATGGTATGTAAAGTTTACAGAAAATTAGTGAACTATTAGTAGACCTATAAAGTTATTATTTTCACAGCAATTATTAAATTGAGATTAAAGAAGATTAAATTTAACATGCTTAAACTTTAACATCTATCCACATTTGAGATACCAATGTCACATTTGTCTTGACATGTGTCTACATTCGACTTACCAAAAGCGCTCAAGATTTGTTGAAAATCATTGTTAACACATTTGAACTAGCTAAGTCTACATTTGAGTTACCAAGACACATTTGAATTACCTAAATCTACATATGAGTTAACGCAGGTCTACATTTGACATGTAAAAGCTGTATTAACAAAAAGTGACTGCATAAATAATATTTTGTAAGTATATGAGTGCAGAAATTTCTCTGAGGGACTGTACGTAAGCTTTCTACATTTGTATAAAGGGAAATGTACACGAACTTGCTCACGTACTGAGGCGATTAATCTGCAAAAGCACAAACCACGTTGCCTTGACAACCAACTCTTTAGAACTGAATTATTTAAGAGGTGAAAATATGTCCAGTAGTCATCGAACATACTTAGTGTTGTCCGAATATAATTCATTTGCGCTTCTGTTTTTAATTCCCGAAATGTTTGATATAATCGTTTTATTAGATTTTTGTTTCGTTTCTTTGTTGAAGTTCTTTTTTCCGTGATTCCGCTTTCCCTATGCAGTAGACATTCTAAATTTAAAACAAAACTCACAAAAGTCATTCTGGGGCTATTTCAGAAATGAGAAGAAGTTAGAGAAAACCCTTCAACAAACAGATATGTGCAAAGAAACGGTCAGCGAAAGCTCATGATGTGGTCAGAGTTCATATCATTCTTTTGAATGTCAGTCTTTTGATATTCATTGTTCGAGGGACAGTGAGAGAGAGAGAGAGAGAGAGAGAGAGAGAGAGAGAGAGAGAGAGAGAGAGAGAGAGGAGAGAGAGAGAGAGAGAGAGAGAGAGAGAGAGAGAGAGGGAGAGAGAGAGAGAGAGAGAGAGAGAGAGAGAGAGAGAGAGAGAGAGAGAGAGAGAGAGAGAGAGAGAGAGAGAGAGAGAGAGAGAGACGAGGAGAGAGAGAGAGAGAGACGAGGGAGAGAGAGAGAGAGAGAGAGAGAGAGAGAAGAGAGAGAGAGAGAGAGAGAGAGAGAGAGAGAGAGAGAGAGAGGAGGAGAGAGAGAGACAGTGTGGACAAGGCACAAACAATGGATTTTAGTTGAAAATTCAAATCCAGGTAAAAAAGTCACAATTAATTTTGATCAGGGTTAGGATTGGAGAAACAGACGATTACTAACGCGTGTAATCACGAACTTAAGTATTCATAAATTTGCAAAACATTCAAAAAAGACCTATAGAATTTCTGAACATTTTGAAACATCTTATAACAAACCCTTGGTGAGTATGAGCGCTTAAACATGCATTAAACCTGAAATTTTATAACATTTTAAACACTAATAGCAACAAAGTCAAAATTTAAAAGGATATCATTTCAAAAGAAAAACAGTTTTTTTAAATATTGTTACGGAGGTGCCTGTGTCGGGTCAGGTGTAGGGCCCTCTACACGCCCTGCTTCCACGTCAGCAGAGACTCACCCCTTTCTTGTAGGTCCAGACGTCTTGTTTGGGCCTACACGTGGTGTGAGAAGCCAGCTGACCTGGAATGCCAGTATTAAAGCGTGTAGAGGTCACTACAGCCTTGATTTCTGACACAGGTGCTCCTCGGGTGTAGTGCTGTTACTGAGTTAGTTAGTTATTTTCTTGTGCACGTGTATTTTGGTTCCTTATTTTTTTTAGTCCTGTTAATAAACTCCGTACAGTGTAGTTTTTGTGTAATTTGTTTTATGAGAGTTAGATGACATGCTATAACAGGTATATGGTACTAGTTTACAGACATTGATTTAGTTAATCAGCATAACATTTGTAATTAAAATTGACATTTGTAGTTTAATTAATCAGTTACACAACGATAGTAGAATGGATCTTCATGATGCGCAATATCAAGACCGCCATGCCATCTTGGAGTTCAACCCCCTGGGTCGAAGTCAGTCCAATATGATTAAAAACCCATTGAGAAAACAACATCCAGAATTTCGCGCTTCTAGTGCTCACCCTATTCATGCACACGCCGCTTAGTTACAAAACGAAAACGCGATTAATTCAAAACTCACGTAATTATCGAGCGAGATGAAGAGCGCGCAGCATCCCAAGCGATGCTAAGCTTACTGTCGCTGAACTCGGAATGAACTAAAAGCTCGAGTGAATGCGGAAAACTGCAGCAATAGCGAATTAAACTCGAATTACGTGCAACTAAAAAGGGAGATTTTCTTTTTTTATTTCACAATATGCGTGACGCCCAAGCCACCTCTTACACCCTAAGAGAGGGGCTATTGTAAGATTTAATAAGAATATGTCATTATTCGAAATGCCGAGTATCTCGGTAGTTTGCTGGCAACAGAAGACGACACACCAAGACGGAAGAGAATGGCATTAGCAGCTTGTTCAAAACTCATAAACGTTTTTTAGAATAGGAAGATTTCTTTGCAAACAAAAATTAGAATATTCTCAGTCTTTCTGAGTATTTCTGTACAACTCTGAGCCCTGGACATTAAAAGCAAATCACAAAGCAGAAATTGATGCGCTTCAAAGGCGAAATTACAGAAACGTTTTAGGTATCAGATGGCCAAAGAAAATCTGAAATAAAGATGTATATGAAAAAAGAAGAAAGTTGGACAAGAAAAATAAAAAGACGCTGTTTAAGATGGATTGGCATATGCTTAGACTACTTGATGATGTTCCAGTGAAGATGGCGCTTCAACAAGCCACAGAACCAGCCAAAAAACATACAGGAGGACATTTAGATTTTGCACAGAAAGATTTAAACACTTCTGCACTGATCTTCAGAGATAAATGCACTTGGGGCATTGCAGCGAGTAGGGAGTCCCGGTATACGAGTGTGAACAGAATAATATCCCTGGACGTACGATTCATTGGATGATTATTTTCCCGTGACAGTTTCCCTGTGTTACTCAACAAAGCCAACGCTGTATTACGCTGCTACAAGTTAAATTCTTCTCAGAACTAATATCCACTAAACTTATTCTTCGAGTTGCTAAACTGCAAACAAACGCATCGTTTTGCATGAAACGCTTTTGTAAAGTTACTGCCCTCTGCTCTGCTCTGTCAATAGCTTGCAAGGAATAGTTTGCTTGGCAATTCGTGGTTCCGCTATTTAAACGCAGTTGACCAATGATTTATACGAATGTGGTTTGTAAAACCATCTACGAAATTTGCTTGCTTTATCTCTACTCTCGCTCGTTTTCGTAGTCGTGTGAACGCAGTCCACAATATCAACCACGTTCACACATGTCGTAAAGCTCACGATTTCTTTATCTTATTTTTTATTAGTACTTAATTATGATCATTAGTCATATTATTACATTCTCTTGTTAAAACATTAAAAATCCCACACAAGAAATTTCAGCTATAAAATAAGTCTATTTCTTTATATACAGTCTAAACTTTCATCCTTGAACTAGTGTGCATAACATTTACCTTCACTGAAGTGCTGGCTTCCTTGCTTCATGGAAAAAAACTTACCTGGGCAGTTGGCTTCAGAGATCACTGAGTAAGCATGTGACTTAAACTGAGAGAGCAATGTGTAGTGTTATTAATGATTTATATAAATAAAGCTCACCTGTATTTTACTTGAATTCTACCTGTATTCTGATGTCTTAGCAATTATCTTCAGAAATTCTTCATAACACGTGACAAAAGCTAACTTCTGACGACCAATTTTCGAAGTTAGATTTTCTAGTTTGCCATTTTATCGCCATTTTTAGTCTATTGTTATTGGCATAAATCAAAATAACTATTAACAGATCAAATAACTGTCAGTTTAAAATTTTATTAATTTTAAAGGCAGAAAATATAGTCGTATCCCACGTGGTACAACGGATATGAAAGGGTTAAGGAAAGGTTGATAAACACAATGTGGAATATTCGCGAATTACTGATTAAACACCGTAATTCTGCTTAAAGCTCAAAACATTTTGGCCGTCTTCAGATTCTATAGACTGTAAAACATATTTTCCTGTTCCACTTTTACCGCGCGCCGGTCAGCCCGAGTGGCTTTTAAATATTGATACAACAACGAATGTGCAATACGCTGACGCTTTGCTGAACAAGCACAGAGATCCGTAAGAAGAAATTGCCAGGAATTCCCACGCGTGGGAACGACAAATGGGGGGTTGTCATAAATTGCTAAAGGAGTGAAAGCAAGTCACAGCCAAAGAAAGAGAAGCAATTCGAGAAACGACTGAACAGGTAAACTAAGGTGAAGTTTGATCGTGTGCTTCCGTCTTAATATCGAGAAAAGAAATAACAAACTGATTTTGAATAATTTCACACTATAATTTATTTAGTTTAGGAAAATTTTCTCTACTTTGCCAAAACAGAACATAATCACAATAAGCTCACACTTCTAAAAACCCCAGTATGAATAACAGAACACTAAATTTAAGAAACATGAGAACGAACAATCAATATGGAAAGAATTCCATTACTAAGCAAGCAATACAACATTGGAATTCATTACCGACATCACTAAAACACAGCAGCTCTTTATCAATATTCAAGTGTAAATTAAAAAAACATTTAATGACTCGTTTTGAATATCCGACATACGAACACGATGATACTTACTCAAATCATAATTTCATTTTTCCTAGACCTTACTAAACTAGTTTATATTTTTGAATTTCTAGTTGCACTTATAGTTTAGCTTGCACCAGACGCATTTGCCCAGAACAGTGTATGTTTTTTTACATGAACTAACACTGATTGTCTATCTTTTATTATGATGGTCAGTGTTTTAAAATGGCAAATAAAGATTTTACTACTACTACTACTACTACGAGTCAATCGTACATAACACTGCTTCGCCAAAGCCCTTATTAAATTGAGTGATGAGAATATTTTCGAAACTCCAGATGAGTGCGATTGTGACACCCCGAGCATAGAAGCGCCTCGTTGTTCAGCCATCACCTTGAATTGTCCTTACAATCGACCGCTTTCAGAACTTGATGAATAGTGGCGGCGGTGGCTAGTACGACGTGGCGAAGAGAATGCAAGCCAGCAGAAGTTGGAGGCTGAGAAAATTCCATCCCAGTGACGCGGGGACATACTGAGCTTCATTGTGCATTAACAGCTAGCTGAGCTCAGCTAATAGCACTTTCACAATGCATTAAATTTGCTTAAGAGAACGCGGAAAAGCATAGGAAGCGCCCAAAGCGTAAGCGTTACTCTAAACTGCCGTGTTTCTTTCTACATAACGCCATGTAAAATTCAGAAACCCCCATAAATGAACAAAGTACATGTATTAAGCGGGCGGTACTTCATCTAGGTAGCATGGTACTGCCCATTGCTTCAGCTGGGAGAAGGTACTGGCCATTGCTTCAGCTGGGAGAAAGTACTGGCCATTGTTTTATCTTGTACAAAGTGCTAGTCATTGTTTCAATTTGAACAAAGTATTGGCCATTGTCAATGTTTCATTGTGTAGAAAGTAACAGCTATTGCTTAACCAAATACAAGGTACTAGTCTTAGTTTCTTCTTGTACAAAGTGCTAGCTATTGTTTCAACTTGAACGAAGTACTAGCCATTGTGATTGTTTCATCCTGTAGAAGGCAACAGCTATTGTGTCATCTTATACATGGTACTAATCTTTGTTTCACCTTGTAAAAGTCCTAGCCATTGTCTCAACTTGAACAAAGTACTGGCCATGGTCATTGTTTCATTCTGTAGAAGGTAACAGCTATTGTGTCATCTTATACATGGTACTAGTCTTTGTTTCATCTTGTACAAAGTGCCAGCCATTGCTTCAACTTGTGCACCATGATTCGTGAGGACAGGAAGGACACTTTCAATCAGACATAGCACAGCCAGCATTCAAGTTTAGATATTAGCTTAACAATACGTTCGTAACCCTTTGACGAAAGTCAAGGTCATGTGTAAGTAATGAACAAACTATACTGGTGTGTGAGAGATGTCATTTGACATACCATTTGTTGCAAACGGTTTAGTGGTCACAGAGAAAATCATATACACATACATATAAACCAATCCATTAATCCAGGCATAAATACACCGGATATATAGCAACTTATTAACAACCCACATTACATTTAAGGCTCTGCAATCTAACTATTAGTAATTATTCTAGTGAGAGCAAATTAACAATAGAGATGTTAAATTTATGGTAACGTGTAAGAAACCAATGATTGGGGCTTGTCAGTGTAACAGACATGGCAATGGCTTTGCAATCTAAGGATTTCAGGTTCGAATCTAGATTCATTTCCAACTTTTTCACATTTCCTTTTAAACAGTTTGTTTTAAAAAAGCAGTAATTGTGGATTTGTTCTATCATTTACAAATAATCTTGAAATTAAGATTATAAATAATTAGTGATGTAGTGGTAAAAATTAGTGGCTTTTTTATGCTCCACTTTGTTTCCTCTCAATTACACTTTTGTAAATAATTAAGTAACTGGGATAAGACGAATCTACAACAAAAATGAAAGCCTCAAAGTCTATATGTAACTAAACATTTGAAACACACTGAATTGAAGCAAAAAGATGTAGTAAGTAAGTCAGCAAGATTTCTACAGCTCTGGCTAAAAAACTCAAAACACAAATTGTCAATAAAATCTTGTCAGATGAGTGAGGTGACAGATCATGACACACTTAGCTGCAGAGTGTCTCAAGTCCCAAGGCTTTCCCATTTCTCATTTTGTTACATGCAACTTTTAGATCAGACACTACGGTCTAGTGGCTCTAGTGGCACTGGTAACATGTCTGCTTTCTGTCTCGGAGGTCAAGGGTGGGTCAGACCAAAGACTTTAAAAACTGTAACCACGGTTAATTATAATTGGCAATAAGAGCCTCATAGGATGCATTCCTTGGTTTTTTAAAAGCAGCTTTAAATATTTAACAATTATATTTAGAGATATGATTATTATTATAAATACTAATTGGGTATCACAAAATGTCTATTGACAACATCTATAAACAAGGTTATGTTACATCTATGAAGAAAATTCTACTGATAAATGTAAATGATAAAAGAAAGAAGTGACTGACAGAATTACGAATCACGCAATTTACATGCACGACACCCATTCTTTACGAAAGAGTAAAATTCTCAAAAATTTAACACAAAAAGTCCAGTATCATGCAGTTCATGCAACAATACGGTTTCACAATATCTAAGAAACGAGGCGGTGTACCTAGCGGGGGAGTGGGGATAAAGTAGTAGACCTAGGAAATTAATTTTTGAGGGAGAAGCAGCCATTACTTTCATTTTTAAAATGCAATGGTCATTCTTTTGGTACAAGTAAAGGACACTAAATGCCTTTTATTTTTCCACCGAACTCATTTCTCCACGAAAATATGCCTGACAATTGATAATGGAGATCATAATTTCTTTGTAATTTTTACATTATTTTCCTTGTTTGCCTGTACAGGACACTGTGTCAAAAATTTATATTTTACATTTCAAAGTGGATACGCATTCAAAGTTCGTGCCACAAGGTTCTGGATTACGACATAAGTAAGATTATCATATTAAGGTCTGAGTACTGTCATTTTTGAAGCATCTAAGATGAATTTATTTTCCACAAAATAAAGTTTTAGTGATTTATTAGCTTGTGAATTTATAATTTAGTATGACAATAAGCACTCTGATGTGAGAAACCTTGTCATACAGTCCACAGGCAAAGTAGACTTCAGCATTGTCATCAAAGATTTTACTAACAAAGATGCAAGGATAAAAAGAGAAGGCAGGCTATGCTCCTGTCCTGGCTTAAACATTCAAACAGAAGAGCATGTTATCTGTTTTTGTCCACTTACGAATCACCTTCGTGAAGATAACACTGAACTGAACTTCAATGATCTGCATGAATTTTTCAATGGAAACCCAATGTCATATTGTGAATTTGTAAATAACTCTTTAGCTGTTTTTGGACAGTAATGATCACGTTAGGCGATAATAAGTGTGTAGTGAGAATTTGTAAATAATTCTTCAGTTATTTTTTGACAGTAATGATCATGTTATATGATCAAAAGTCTTTTTTGTAGTGATCTATGGACTGAACCAAAATATCAAGTTCGACTATCTCTTAATCAGTCAATAAACATATATATATATATATAAGAAAAATAATAGCTTTGTAAAACTTGTAGGCCCTAGGTATTTTTCCTTGTGCAAACAAATATACTCCTAATTTTTTTCAGTTCAAGTTCGTATAATGTATATTACTTTTGTATTTTTGCGTGCGTAGAGGGTCGGGAGCAAATTCAAGTGTCGCTCGAGGCTGCACGTCAAGCTTTAGCTACGCCACTGCGGAAACAAGGCTTTACGGTATAGCACAGGGGTGTGCAAATTATCTGACTAGCCGGGCCACATTAAACTTTCCCGCAATTTCTGCAGACCACAGGCAGTTTGATCAAGGAGCCAAGTACAGAAAGGCCTAATAACGATTTTTTTGCATCTGACCTGCGTACATCATTACTACTACACTCAAGAAACTACTTTAGAAGTTATTAAAATTTATATTACAAACCATATATTTCTACTTTCAGGACAGATAGTGGTAATTTCATTACAATGCATATTAGTAATGTGTATCACACAGTCTGTGTAGTACAGTGTTATTAAGCTACAACCGTCTTGTAAGGGTTAATGGCATCCGATCTAGTAGAAAGAACTACCCGCACTATCTTTGGGATCATGGCACGGACTTCAGCTGGATATACTCAATTAATCGCCCGGGCCGCACAAAATCTCTCGGTGGGCCGCAAGTGGCCCGCGGGCCGCACTTTGCACACCCCTGGTATAGCAACTTTGTTACTTAGTTGTACTATAAAGAGCTGTACAAACTGAAAATGAGGTAAAACTCAAGTAATCAAGCATGCAGATAACAAAGTCACAAAGCTTTACAATCCTAACAGTTCACAACACCGAACAAACCTCGATGAGGGCGCAGAGGTGGAGCTCAAACCCGTCGAGGACGAGGAAGAGGTGCTATTTTCACGTGTGCGACCACCTCCTTCAGTTTTGCTACTAGTGCTTTCTTCCCGCAGTGGGCTGGCATTGCGTTGGCTCTCCTGTTCCAGCCTGCTGCGAATGCGTTCTCGTTCTCGTGCACGACGTTCCCGTTCACGGGACGGTTCGCGCCCGCGATCGAGAGAATGCGACCGTGAGCGGTTTTCTCGGCGTAAAAGAGGCGGCGATCTGTCCAAACGACTGTAAGTGAAACACAAACTAGTCTATGCTCGAAAAAATTTGTTAATAAAACAATGAAGAAAATTAATTGGTGACTTGGTGCTTTTATAAATTAACGTCAAGAGGTTAAAAATGTTAGTAATCTACATAAAAGTGGCAATCAAGAAAGTGTTGTTAGAAACAAACCAAAACTCAAGCATACTAACAGAACTTTTTAAACAAACTACTCTTTGTTTAGACATGTATATGAAATCAGTTCAGCAAACTGAACAACAATTATTTGGCTCTGTGAAGAGTAATGTGGTGTGCGTCTATACAAGTTTGTCCATACACTATTTTCTTAAAAATATCCGTGCACTGCTTACGGCAACATACAGAAGGATCGGAGGAATTGGATACTTTCTGGATATGAATGATACACATAAGGTGTCAGAAGTGCACTGCAGAACAATGCATGGTATCCGAAGCTTGCACTGTTGGACACTAGCTGAAGTAGGACGCGTCATACATGGGCTGCCCAAGTAGGACACTAAAGGTAGGTGTGTAGACTAGATTTGTTAACTGTAGTGAATGTGAATGTTTCGAAGTGAATGTTACAGCTAAAGGTGTAATGAAGGACGAGTAAACAGTAAAACTAATTGTTACATTGTTGACTGGTGAAAAAGAAAATTATGTGCACAAAATGAACATAATACGTAGTTTTGATCTTGCAAACTGGCGCTTTTTATTGATGTCAGTTTGCTGGCCGATTTGGTGAACAGAATTGTGTGTATACGCGGCCCAGTATGGCGTCAAACAGACGGCAACTCAGAGCCAACAAGCACAATTTATGATAAAATGAAGAAACTTTCACAGGATTTTTACAAATTTGACAAAATTCTCGATACAAAGTTAAAAGAGTGAGAGAAATCGCCAGTGCCCTGCTACTTGGCCTGCCCACAAACGGCACTAGATTTCAGCTAATTTAGCGCAAGTGTCCTACTTCGGCTAATGGCTTACTCAGCGCCCTACACAAGCCATTTTTCATTTAGATGCCAATCTAACAGAGTTCTAGATGGGCATTACTTTAAATGAATGCTTATATAGTTAGTAGAAGTGTCTAACTTCAAGACATCAAAACAAATTCATGTATTGGTTTCATTCACTTTAAGAAAATTTACACCAAAAAGAATACTAATGATAAACAATGACTGAAACGGGGACAAATATATTCTCAGTTGAAAAGGTGCATACTGACAAACAGAAAAAGGGAGAAATTTAGATACCTGTCCCCTACACTAATATGACGACTTAATCAGCAATTTGTGGGTTCAATGACTGACATTCGTTTTCAAACATCTCTAAGAAAGTAATACTAACAATATCTTGGTGGAATTAAATTTATTTCTAACTCTGTCTCAGTACTTTTTTGTAATTAAGCTATACCAGACTAGGTGAGCTATTTCAACAAGCGTCAAATATTTAGAAGCGATTAATTGGAAAAGTGATTCAGTGTATTGTATCTTGCACTTGAGTGCCTGCTATTTAGCAGAGAGGATACTGCGGAAGCACGAAAGCACTTCGTTTTTTCTTTAAGTAACTCCATAAGCACTACTGTTTTACCTAATTTATAAATTTTCGTGAATGATGTTCTACTTTTATTGTGAAAATAAGTTTCGTTTGATACACAATCACACATGGAGATAAATAAAATGAGTATTTCTTACCGACTTGGGCTCTTCTTAGTCTCCATGAACAGTCATCCAAAAGCCTACAGAATTACAGTCATCCAATTACAGAATTGATGTAATGAAAATAAAAATAAAAAATACGATTCTTGATACTTGGCACCACCAAAAAACTTGTAACAACGCCAATGACCTTTTCTACAGCAAGTGAACTTCGCTGATGCGCATGCGTTTTAGTCCTGGTGCAATCTGCGCATGCTGTTAAAATTGGTGCACCGATTACAATTCCCTCCGCCATGGTCCGTCTTGTTACAGTTTCTGCATAGCATCATCATGACCCAATCTGATAAATATTTATAATTATATGCTTATCCATCAGCATCCGATAATTTAGAAAATTAGATAAAGAGTAATGGTACCTAACTACCTATTAACAAATTTAACTCTATTGCTGCATAGCCTGTCCAATAATTATTTAGATGACATTGCCACTTGATTCGGAAACGGCTCTGACAAACCGCTGGCTTTCTTTTGAAAGTTATATTGTCTGTTGCTTTTACTTGTTGGTGCTGAGAATTCTTTCCTGCGATGCATCAAGCTCATCTTTTCTGGTAGTTGGAAGTAGTCTAGATGCCTATAATATTAAAAATAGAAGAAGATGTAAAAGTAAAATCATTGACATTTAAAATTTTGAAAGCAAATGTTTTACGACCAAGTCTTAACAGAAATCTGTAATTTGTGCAATTTGCGGTCTTCTTAAAGTAGTGTAACAACAGCATATGCCTTATGTGTCATATCACCACCCGGAGACGTTTTTCAACATTTTTAATTATTATTCATCTATTTGGAATATTTGACTCATGCGATAGCTTGATCATGAAATTTGAAAATAACGTTAAAATTGCAACAACGTATGTGCGAAGCTGAATGTTTAATTTTCAAATTTAAATGCTTAGCAAAAACTTGTTAATGCATCATCAATATTAGCAGTTCAAGAAGCTCGCCTGAGAGAAGTAAAAAGGTAATTCCTGGGTAATTGCACGCTTTTCAATAGTGGACCGCAGCTATTTCTTGGATTAGGCTTTATACATATGAAGGAATTTACACCAACAGCAATACGACATCGACTTCAGTACTTGACAGTAACTGGAAAATACCAAACGTAATTGGTATTTAAGTAAATGTAAAATTAACGTACGTGATATTTGAGATATTTAATAGAATTATTCTCCCTAACTGCAGAGTCATGTGCAGTAATAATAAGTAAGTATAATAATAATAACAGTGTTAGCCGGCACCAGAGTTGTAATGATAAGCAATAATGATAGCAACTGGCTCTCTAGTTTTATCGTAGTCTCTGTTCCAGGTTTTGACCACTTAAAGTACTGATCTCGATGTCATATTGCTGTTGGCAAAAAATCTGTACCTTGTTAATCCCTCAGTCATTAGCAAGCTTAAAGACAAGAAAGGAGGTACCTGAAGTAAATTTCAGAAAAATCGCCTTAAAAAGTTATATTACTTTATGGCAATTTTATGCATATATCATACTCGCATTGAAAGGAATTTTTGTTTGTCTTCATTTTAAATTTCCCGCAATACTCTTTTGTTCTCAATGGCGCTATTACATGACGTCACCTAATCAGGGGAAGAAAAGGGCCATGCTAAATTATGTAGCAAAAAAGCTTCCATGCAAATCTATATTACTTAGCTTTTTGCTTACCTGCTAGAAAGACTTATGTAACTAGAAAAGAAAATTTTTAATTATTTAAAATGTTTTCACGAATTGGTAAAATATTGCTGACTCACCACTAATGTGCGCCACTCACTAGCCAAAAACGTATTTTTAATCTTTTTGACAAGATACAGTAATTTAAAAGTGACGTGTATGCTGCGAATGATCTGATGTTTTGATGTTTTCCAACTTTACTAAGTGTTATGTGAACTTGTTTCAAATGATTTGTTGTCAAATTGGCTGCGTCTAATGGTCATCTCGGGAGTTTATATTTACATGTTTTACATAGCGTTACTGCCAATTGATGTCCTGCATGCAAAAAGGCGGTATGTAAGTGACATAAAATTTCAAGACAAATTTTTAAGCTTTTTGTTTATGAAGGGTTTTCTTGCGCTTTCAATGGTCTAAACTCAAAAGGCCAATAGATCAATGATGTTTGCTGCATTCGGGGAAATTTGCTGCTTATCTGCAGTTTAGAAACATTAAACGCGTGAGAAACAAATAATAAAATTATGTAAAGCATTTTTGCATTTACTTCATTATCTATTCAGTATAACCAATAGAATTACAATTTCAATATTCTGTTTATAAGTTTGACATGCTTCTACACTGAGTGCTATGAGTTTAGCTCAAGAAAATTCAGTAAAAGCTTCAAGGTACATCAAACATGAATTGCATATGACTTAGCTACAGCAGATGAACAGAATTCAGAACAGCGCAGAAAACTAATAAGTGAACAAATAAAAAGTAAATATGCTAGTAATGTTAATTATGACGACAATGTTGGCGATATTAGCAATGACAGCTACATGATGGTTATAATGGTGACGATAATAACGGATAGGTAATAATAATGATAATTGACAGTATCGATACTGATGATATTAAGGCACCAAGATCGATTGATGACCTAAACCAACTGAACAAATTTTCGTACTATCACGAGAATCTGAGTTAAAATAACGAACGATTCAGGGAGATTCATTTTAGTCACAAAATCGATCAGTTAGACTGATAAAAGTCAGTGAATAGTCTTTAGCTTACTTTCTGATCTAGCATTTTGAATTTCCATAGGCTTAGGTCACTCCATAATAATTTCTGCACCTAACTTATTCCACTGTAACAGTTTTAACAACAAATAACAACAAAAACAGCATTAAAATCAACATTTAAATTATTATTCAATATTACAGTTTCTTCGCTGCTTTATCAATACATATAAGATGTATACGAGCAATATCAAGATACAAAACTGTATTTTTAAAAGTGCTCTCCAATAATTAGCTATTTATCATGTTTCCTACTGCATATTTGGCACTGTCGTACCATACGCATAAAGAGGCTGAACCACTTGCCCTCCTGTAGGCTGCTGTCCTTGGAACTGTGTTTGCTGCTGAACTTGCACTCCTGGTGTAACCAAAACTCCACTTTGTTGACCAGGTGCATAATATACAACTCCTGGATTACTTACTGCTCCGCAACAAACTGCCTTGCAGCAAAGGGACGCAGACCAAATAGAAGCAAGCATTTCTAGAGACGCTGATGCTATTTGGGTCCAGTAAGCAGCCTTACATTCTCTACCATATGTATCTAAGTAACTACCAGCTAAACTTATAAGAATGGCTGCAAATACGGCGGCAGCAAGAATACTTAACACCATGAAAGAAATGATCAAGCATTTCTTTTTTTGGCTGGTCCCAGCTGCACAGAGACCTAAGCCTCCAGCAATAATGAAGAAAAATCCGCACCAAATGCCAGCACCAGTGGTCTCGGGCTGCCAGCAAGGGTCAGTCGTTATTATTATTATTTCCGCGATAAGTGCAATACAGCCACACAGAACCTACAAAAACAGAAACTAAGTTTAGTTACTAACTAAACTAAATTTACTTCACTAACTGGATTTCATACGCAAATCACCTGTCCTTCTTGGGTACCAAGGCTACGAAAATTGATGCCCTAACCACTCATCCCAACGCCAAACTCGTCTGGCATGAGACCTCGAAGAAACTCTCTGAAAAGTCTTACAGTCTCACCCAATTCAAGAAAAACGGCAAGAGATATCTCCTGTCACTACTTTGTGAATTGTATGTCATTTGAAATGTGTTTTTACTCACTGAAATCTCTTACATTAAGTGGCTATTGAGCTTGTCCAGGAACTTGTTTCTTTTACCCTAACTCCTTTTATTCAGGCATAAAACAATCAATCTATGTACTATTTTAATTACAGCAATTGAAACTACCATTTTAACACAAAGTCACAAAAATGTTGATACCTGCACAAGAGAAAGAATTAATACGCGTTTTTCGTTGAACTGTGGCTGGTGGACAGTTGACAAATTGACTTGTGTGAAAGGTACTTGAAGCTGATTTGGTGGTGCTTGGTATACTATCTGAGGTGCATAGCTTGCTGTAAGGACTCCTTCAGGCGCAAATCCTCCTTGAGGAGCAGAAATTGGTGCAAACACAACTTGTGGAGTTTGGCCTGTGGCAGGTACTGCTTGTGGAGTTGCTGTAGGAGTATACGAAGGTGGCTTCATATCTGTATCTTCTGTGTCACGCATGTCTGTCATGATTCTATGCTGAAATAATAACCAGGTGTAACTGAAAAACAGATAATGCTAATTATTATTTGTTATTATTACACGTATAATTAAAATCACTTTTACAGCACCTAATTTAGAATCAGCTAACGCACCGTCTATTTTCACCTGTTTTACAAAATAAAATTGAATTGCTATACGCACACATGCAGCACAATGCAAAAATATGTATTCAATGTAAATTTAGTATAAAACAGAAGTATATGTTACACAATGAATAATAAATTGTATTATTCATTATTGCATTACGAAAGCTACTAGAATACATTACTCGACGGAGCCGATAATTTGTTTCTATAATTTGATGATCCGGCAATCAATCATGACAAGCAGCCAACATGTTATAGTAATCTAATAACTCTCCACAAACATAGCAGCTCACACCAATCCAAATCATTAATGAAATATCAGTGCAGTTTCTAGAGCTACAATAGCATGACAGCGACAATAGTTATTGCCATTTCCTCCTTTTAACAATTACCATGACGGAAGAAGGATAATTTCTGGAACAACCCTAAAGGCATTAATTACATTTCAACAAAAACTTTATCTCGACAAAACAAATCTGCAAAGACTTTGCATTATCGTGCTAACAATTTCAAAACCTACCTTATAAGACAACACCTTTTCGATCACAAGACTATGTATTTCCTTGAGAGACGTTGTTTCTAAATCGATTTCATCTAAACTGGTGATATGAAAGTCTGAGTTGGTCGTACATTCAAAGTTCAATATAATTGTAGTGTTTTTGCTAGCATAAAATATCAAAGTCATCTGTCTTATTTACCTTATTTCTGTCATCTTAGAACTTTGGTAATGTTTGCTAGAAAATTATCTTTGCTACAACCTGCCTCAGCCTTATCAATAATCTTGTTGCTTAACCAAATAACTTTGGCCACTACTGCATAATGTCACGCATCTCTTTCTGTGTATTTATTTTGTGCGTTTTGTAATGTTCTGCACCTGTCTACAAGTAGAAAAATTGTTGAAAATTTTCTCACATTTGGTGGAAAACTACAAATGTAATAAATTTATGTTTGATGTTTCTTAGACTCTCTGACAACTGCAAGTTGGGGACCTCAAATTCCTCGAATAATTTCGTACAGAGAGTCAAAGGAAATGCACGCCCTCTGGGACCGTATTTCTATTCTGGTAAAAAATGTCAGAAGGATTTAATAATAAAATTGTGAAAAGCATCTCGTGTAAAGTGTAAAGTCAATTTAAAATCGTGATAATTTCATGCTTGCGCATTTCATCAGCTGAAGAATGGCATTTTACTATCAATTTCCGTCAAAAGTACAAGTTTTTTTTTTGCAAAAAAATTTGATAGCTAATTTTGCATTTTGCATAAACATTAGGTAAGCCGCAGAAATTTGATTTAATTTATATAGAGCATGCCTGCGGAAAAGCCATGGTGTTCACCAGTCAGGCCATAATCTTCAACTGAACACTAGTAGTGTAATTTCATTTTAAGCTTTACAGGCTGATTTTTGGGAAATTTCTTTGTTATACTTTTCTACGTTTAAGTCACAATAGTAAAATTAGCACAATATACCAAGTGGCTTGTCCTTTCTTTTAATTAGCAATACATGTACCATAACTGCCTACATTACGCTTCCCTTACACCAAAATTTCACTTTTTGTGCTCACATGCCAGTTAAATTGCTAGGAATTTTCCAATTACATATTTGTTTGAAACTGATAAGCGTAAATCCAATGCTTTGTTATATTTTCATATCGCGCGGAACAGAAAAAAATGGCCGAAGTTTCGACTGTAATAGTATTAGAAGCAAGTGCATTGCAAAATCGAGGTTTCACAGCATGACATTACATTACATTAGCTGTTGGCTGTGAAAGTAACGAGTTTATAAATTTTAAATCGTTTTCAATATATGGCTTTTGTACATTATGCAAACAAAAGCCGGAACAGTGTCAGCTAATCACCAGTTACATACAAACTAAAGGCAAAAATTGTTCAGTTCTAGAATTAAATTACCCCTGAACGCAAAAGCCAAGTCTCTTGAGAAGTTGAGCTTAGTCTAATATTTGAGAAAATTTTTAAAAAGTTTTATCAATGAAATTGTGATAAGCACCTCGTGTAATTAATAATTGCCAATAAAAATCGTGATCACTTCACGTTTGGGCACTCTCGTTTTGGTGAAAAATGGCGTCATCTGGTTACCATGCGATATAAACAGTTATTCTGCCAAGTGCTTCAACAATCTTTTTTTGACTTATAGAGCGATCTCTATAAACTAAGTAACCCACCTGGTACCTACTGTATGCTCGCAAAGTTACATAAGTACCTGAAAGTCACCAAAAGTCTGTAAATTAATTACATATATGCAATTAATGTATACTATTTACACATTTTACGGTATAATCCTGTGGATTAAAGCTGTGTGGGTTAAACCACTTTAATCTTGGTTATAAATCATCAAATGACCAATTTTTACATAAGCACAGTTAAATACAATGCCAGAATAACTGAACTTCTGACTCAACTGTAGAAATTTCTCAACGGGTACCTTCATCACAGCTTGCCTCCACGCTGCCCAGCAGACACCAGCTTACCCTATTTTTTTAAATATGCGGGCAGCTACGTTCGCTTGGCGGGAGATAAAAATGTTTAAATTTCTTTTACATTTTTAAGCAAAGCATTCTAATAACGATTTTTTGCATCCGATCTGCGCACATAATTACTACTACACTCAAGAAACTATTTTAGAAGTTATTAAAATTTATATTACAAACCATATATTTCTACTTTCACGACAACCGTCTTGTAAGGGTTAATGCCATCCGATCTAGTGGAAAAAAACTGCCCGCACTATCTTTGCGATCGTGGCACGGACTTCAGCTGAATGCACCCAATTCATCGCCCAGCCGCATCTTCATTAAGTTGACAAATCTCTTCGCGGGCCGCAATTTGCGCACCCCTGATTTATGGGGGGAGGGGTCTTTAAGCAGACGTAGTGCATGGTAATTTACCAAAAAAATACCTGTCATTTAATGACAAGCACCTGTCATAATAAGTTTTAACAAACACAGTTGGTTACCTAAACTTTGGACGCAATGTGCTGAACGTTAGTGTTATCTTATGCAGGCCCTACCTGTATTTGCACACTTATTATTTAGTGTAAATCCCAGGTGAACGTGAAGGTATCTATATTTGCAATAAAAAATAATATCTATGAAAGATCAATCAGTGATTACCAATCATGAGAGAGAAGACTGACATTCCAGTATAAATGTGAAAGGTCTCAATAAGTTGAACTGAATGATTTTAGTTTACAATAGGTCGCTAACCATAGACACTTGGATCATGTTTGACCAGTGACTTAAATAAGTTATTACATTAGGAAGGGTAAAAGTTAGTTAATCAGTCGATGCAAATTCAACGAAATCAAATTGATGACCCTCATAGAAAATGAGAACATTCTATTACCTAATCTTATCTTATATATTTTTACTATCGTATAATTGTGAATATGTATCTTATCCTGTAAACTAAGACATGAACCACTTTTGGAATAACCCTGTTAGAACTACTCAATTAAGATTATGAAAACACGTCAGTTTTAAAGTGAAAGTCATAAAACTAAGGCCAAGCGGCTAGTTAAAATGTAAAGTACCTAGTAAGACAGGCAGTAGATTGTTGTACACAGGAGTAACTTCATTTTCATCAGTTGTTTGATTTTATCAAATAACCCACATATATACACATACATGCAACACATTATAAAAATATATATTCAATACAAAATTTAGAACAAAAATAAAACTATAAATAGAATTGCTACACAATGAGTAATAAATTACGTGATTAATTTTTACATTAGTATAGTTACTAGAATGCATTAGTTGATGCCGGTAGTTGATAACTTGTTTTTGTTGGTGAGCCAGCCCACACGCTATAATAATCTATAATATCTGATGAATCATACGTCCAGGGACATGATTCTGTTCACCTCCCAGTGCCAGCACTCCCCACTCGCTGTAGAAGCCCAAGTGGATTTATTTCTAAGGATCAGTGCTGAAATGATATATGCGTAAATCCATCTTAAACGGTGTCTATTAATTTTATTTTCCTTGTCCAAGGTTCTTCTTTTAACTTTCCACAAATATAGAAGCGTCCCCTAACCAAATCACCACGTAGTATTAATGTAGTTTCTAAAGTTGCCATTGCATAATGGTGGTAATTACTGCGATCGCAACTTAGCAAACAGTTACTAGGGCACCGTAGGATAATTACTGAAACAAACTCGAAATGCAGTAACTACTTTCCCTACAAAAACGTGATTTCAACTTTCCACAGTTCAATTCTGCAGAGACTTTACATTAACATAATAACAACTTTAAAACTCACCTGCAAAGGCAACACTTTTTTAGCTCACAAGAATATAAGTGACCTGGCTTCTGTGAACATGACGCTTCTCCATTAAATTCATCTAACATGGGTGATATAACTGCTTGAATTTTTTTACTTTTAGTAGAAAATTACAAATGTAATAGGTTTATGTTTGACGTTTCTTAGACCCTAACAACTGCAAGTTGGGGACGTCAAATTCCTTTAATATTTACATACAGAACGTTAAAGGAAAGGCCAAGCCATAGAATGAAAATTTATTTTTTCCTTGGACACATAAAAAAGACACTCCATGTTTCCATTATGATTCACGCGTTAGTAAAAGTGAAATCGCAAAAATATTAAAAATGCTGCAGATTACTTTACAGTAAATTAGTTAAGATCATGTAAAAAACTTAAATGTGGTGCAAATCATTGACTAATATCACAATCAACTAATCGTCAATTAAGAAGAAAACATAAATGAAACAAAAGGATAAAGGCTACAGATGTCAATATATTGCAAACTATTAATTTATTTTATATATGAGATGATTTATCATGTATATATAATTATTATCATTTTTCATCATTATAATAGTAACAATAAGTATTTATCATTTGTATATATCGTGATTTATATATATATACATATATATATATATATATATATAATTTATTATATATGCGATGACTATGTATAAAAATTATAGATAAGATCAAATTTGTACGATAAAACCAAAACAGTATTTTAAATTTTGTATATGTCAATTAATTAATATCCAAAAGACAAGTTTGTGAAACATTCGAAAGATGTATTGCAGATCTTGAAATTCATCACGATCTCTCAGTGTCTCTAATTATTGCAAAATGTACAAGACTTTTATTATTTTACACCTTTATTGGATATACCAATGATTCAGCAACTGGAGTGCATGCATTAATGCTTTGGTATCACAATAATATTTTGTTCTGTATTATTACTTGTTATTGTTGTACTCTCAAAGAACCCCCACAGCAAAATAGTTATATTCCGTCCTACACAACAATATTATATATATATATATATATATTCTAACATCTGTACATCTGTGGACATTGTATTTTGCTAAGGTTCCGACTGTTGGAGTCAACTTCCGACATCTGGGGATGTAATAGTTTCGTCGGATTCTGACCATTGTAAAACTCCCAGGCATTGCAAATGACATTGAGTTTTGTGAACAGTGCCACAGTAATTTTGCTCAGATCACCATTGTTCAGCAGTCAGATGTACTGATGTCATAATTATGTACATATATTCTGGTCCAAGCTAGTTTGATGTTTCCATGAAAATTTTCAGCAGTTGCACACATGAAACTTGAAATGAATGTAATGAGTGAGAAAATTTCAAGTACACCATTATGTGCACCAGTGCCACACACACACACACGCACACGCACACCCACATGCACGCACACACACACACACACACACGCACGCACACACACACACACACACACACACACACACACACACACACACACACACACACACACACACACACACACACACACACATTCTCTCTCTTTCTCTTCTCCACTGGTTATTTGCCTTGTTGACAAAGGAATGTACATGTGTATTTCCAAAGTCAATTCTCTAATTTTTCATTGTCTAGCCATGTAGAGGTTAGCCATGACAATCAGCTAAATTCCTTCCGCGACATCTAGCCTGAAGTAGCGATCTACAATTCTACACTAAATAGGACAGGCTGCTAAGAGCTGGATTTAAGTTGTAGACAACAACTGAATAAAGTAATTAAGTTACGTGGCAGTCATTGCAAAAACACAATGTAGCACCAGAACATTTGTCATGAAGATTTCTGGTACTTCCCATTATTGTTCTGTGAAAAGTTAAAAACTGGAAAAGTTGAATAAAAATGAAACTGAATGATTGAAAAGACGATTCAGGATTTTGTAACTTTAGTTTGCAACATCTAAAGAAAAAGTTTATTCCAGTGAGGTCCTGAAATTAGCAGCCGTTGCCAATACGAAGTAAACATCTGGTTATAAGCCCGTTAATATTAATAATAACGGGTTCAGTACTGCTTTATTATATCGCTAAGCTCACACTATAACCATCCATTTCTTCCCTTCCAAGAAATGCCGGTACAGGTAGTCGTCGACTTACGACTGTTCGACTTTATGACCCGACTGCGACTTAATTAACTAATTACAGTCGACCCTCGTTAAACCGGACCCCGTTAGCCCAGATATCGGATAAGACGGACGTCATCCGTGGTAAAGGAAACTGACCGATTTCCGCCCGAGCCGGAGCGCGAAATACAACACGGCCTACCAACTGTACAATAATTTCTTTATCCTCACAGGTTAACTATTTTAAAGTAATATACAGTATAGTATATAGTGCAATGTATATAGGCCTTATTAAGGTGATTATTCCTGTATAATATATACCATATATAGGCATATCGGATAAATCGGACAATCCGCTAAACCGGATCCCCCCCCCCCCCAATTAGTCCGGTTTAACGAGGGTTGACTGTATATGAAACCAACTATAACTCATGTTTCCTTTTGTTTTTTAAACAAATTAACTGCAAATTGTTATCTGTTTTGATGTAATCATAGATGCAACCATACTTAGTGCACATACACACACAATGTGTTGCATGTAGGAGTGCACCACTTCAATATGCGGGTCTAATTTTGCCTGATACGTCTTACAGCCAGTCCGCTGCATCACCGATTGTGGTAGTAAGTCGACGACTACCAGTATAGTATATAGTATGTGTAAGCAATTTAGTAAGTCTGTGTATGATAAACAAAAATTGCAGCTTATAACTTATCAGTCCGTCAAATAAAAAACTGGCTACTTTAGCAATTTTGGAGATGTAAAAGTATAGTCACTTACTATCTAGAAACATATCATACTATTAAATTTTTATTAATTAAGCATATCATTTGGTGTAATTGATTAACTAATTAATAGTAATTAGTAGACCTGTAACGACACATCGATCGTCGATGTGCACCCATATCATGATAATCTGAGTTTGTTATTTTGTTAATGAAAATTTCTTATTGCTGATCGTGATGTTTAAAAATACTCAGACTGTTTTTCTCTGTTCTTAGGGGAGGTCATTCATAAAGTTTCTTCCAAGGTCCAAACAAATAACTGCCTAGAAGATTTCCGCTCTTAACATGCAAGACCTCATTTACAAATGTACGGCATGTTCAGAATGCTTCATGTCAGAACAAGACTTCGTCATGCACACAAAAACGTGGCACTGCAAGATTCTGGTCTCAGAAGGGTTAGATACTTGTAATGAGAATGCTGAAGGGGTTGCAGTCAAGTTAGAGAATTTCAGCGATGATCTTGTCATCGTACCTCCAGACGGCTATGACGAAAACAGTGGAGACATTGTTGATTATGGTTGTTCAGATCCAGATCTTGTACAGCTTGGCTTGGTATTTGATTCAGGAGGTGATATATGTGATACAGCTCCATCTGAAGCGCCAAGACAAAACAGTTTGGCAAATTCCGAGAGCTACAACTGTGGACTCGAGGTCGCTACTGGCTCCACTCACCTTCAGTCAAACAGCTATAATTTTAGAGGATCTTTGGACATTTGTGCTGTAAAATCACCAACAGTTTTTCAATCGAACAAAAGTCGTATTCAGACTGGTAAAAGACATCAGGTTAACAATAATGTTTGTTCAGTTGGTGGAGCAAGTGCATTAAATACGAGTAGCTTGCAATGTAAGTGATAGATTCGAATTTTTAACTAAGAAATTTGTTATATGTACAGGTGATGCACAACCTTTTGCTAGGGGAGTACAGAAATAACAGGTAATGTTACAGAACTATTTATTACATCAATGTATTGCTGAACACAATAATTTTTTGCTAGTTTAGCGTATCCTTAAAATTTAGGGTGAAAGGTTCTGATGCCTCACACAGCCTGTAATCTTGAGGGTGTAATAAGTTATAAGTTTATTTATTTCCACTCTGCATCTAACAATTATAATAAAAATACAGATAATTTCACGGAAGTAAATATAAATATAAATGCAGTATTATCCAGAAATTACAAACTGCAGCATATACATGTGCAAATTACATTACAGAATAATTTTGATGCATACAGTTTGAGCCTAAAAGCATAGCTTGACAGGCCAAACTGTACGTGGAAATCTTAAAGAAGTGATTAATAATTGAAATAATGATAATATATACATAAATATACCACTATACAATTATAAATATACCACTTTGGTTATCGCATTTCAAGGACCAATTTTTACATTGGTTTCATAAACAAATAATGAAATGATGATAATATATACATAAAGATGGGGGAGTAGTGAATGAAAGATGAAATGGAGCGAGAAAGTGTTCAGTAACCTGTTGAGCATCGTCACATTATATTAATGAGAGCAGTGACCTCACAGAACTTGAGGTTTGCCAACGTACTGTGCAGATGTTTGATAAGGTTGTCTCCAGATTGTTGGTCATTGTCATGTTGAACGTTTTCAGATTATCTAAGCCAGGGCCACATTAAACGTTCCCGCAATTCCTGTGGGCCACATGCAGTTTGGTCAAGGAGCCAAGTACAGTAGGACCTACTAACGATTTTTTGCACCCGATTTGCACACATCATTACTACTGCACTACTACACTCAAGAAACTATTTTAGAAGTTGTTAAAATTTATATTAAAAACCATATATTTCGTCATGTCCGACAGTGACATTAAGTGACAACGGTCTTGTAAGGGTTAATGCCATCCGATCTAGAGGAAAAAACTACCCGCACTATCTTTGCAATATTGGCGCAGACTTCAGCTGGATCGCGTGGGCCGCAGTTTGCACACCCCTGATCTAAGCAGCCATTTTGTTCTTTGGGATAACCCCAGTGTGTTTTACTAGGGTTGAGGTCAAGTGAATTTCCGTGCCATCTGTTCAATAGTGGTGAGCATTCTCTAACAGAAAGCGAATTCGAATCGAACCAAATTTGTGACTTTCGAATCGAACCGAACTTCAGTGTTTCGAATTCGAACCGAAAGATTTTCGAACAAGTTTTCGAACCACCAGCAAACATTTGTCTTACAAAGATCATGCATATCACTAGATTTTGTTCTGCAATAAAACGACTAGTAATTTGTTTAAAATTGTGCATAGAAATCACAGCTAAATTGTGCTAATTTCATGATGTTTCAATCATTTTAGTGATAAAGAGCATGTGTGATTGAAATGCAGAATTATTCGAATCTATAGTTTTGGATTCGAATCGAGTTCAAACTAAAAAAACTCGTTCGAATCGAATTCGAGCGTTCGATGCTCACCCCTACTGTTCAATCAGAGAAAATTACTGAGCTTTTAGGCCGCTGCCACAACGCTCTCCATGGCTTTCAACTAAATACAGATAGCGTGATAGATTTGTAATTTTATGAGGGATATAATAAATCGTTGTGTATAATTATGAGTTCGTTGTTTCTGTACTCTGTTTGCAGAAGCTTTGCGTACCACCTTGTACAGATTGTTTAGGTACCCTGTAGATTGAAACCTGTGTGTTGTACTACTGCACTGTACCAGTTGTTTTCAGTACTTTTTGTAACCAAAATATTATTTTCAAGCTACTAAACTTTTATCTTAAGTCAACTTAAAAACTGTCTTTCTGATTATTTCTTTTATATATTATTATTTTATTATTATTATTATTATTATTGTTATTATTATTATTATGATTATGATTACTACTATTATTATTATTATTTATTATTTTTTATATTATTATTATTATTATTTTATATATTATTTTTGTTTATTATCTGTTCAGGATATAAATCGCAGTTCTTTGTTAATTACTGTCTAATGGGAAATGAACTAAAGCATGTCGACTAGGTTTCAAATTGTGTGGTATTTGTTTATTCATCCTAACCAAATGTCAGTAACAGTAAAATATGGGAAATCATTTTTATATTTTCTGTGGTACTACTGAAAGCTTCGCACGAATATTTGAAAGTCCTAAATAACAACAAGCCCTGTCAGAACTTCGTATGTTGTATGATAGCCAATAAACAGTTAATACTCTACCATTCTTTCTTTCAGACTATGAGGCGTGTGGTGTGGCGAAAGGGTCTGGAAATACTCATTGTGCTACTGTGAACAGGACTGGAAATACTCAACCAAGAATGTCGCAGTTCCCTGTGAGAAGAGGACAGGTGCAAGTTGCCCCTCATGGAAATGCACACGTTAAAAAAGAAGAGATGCCTTTTATGCCACAGACTCATGCACTGAGAGGAGACGTCAATAATGTCAGTTCAAAAAATAGCGGTACTGGCAAGAAGTTATCTACGCACAAACAGTTGCTTTTGAGCATTGAAGAAAAGCGTGCTTATTGGCGACTTAAAAAACGTGAATCAAGGGCCAATCAAAAGCTGGATAAATTAAAAGAGGTCTGGAGAGAGGAGTGTGCGCCCGGACGGGTTAAACATGAAACTGCCGAAATTTGCAGTGATACCCAACGGCTCATCGGCTCTGCTGCTAGTGATAATAATTTCACATATACTCAAGATCCAGACTGCTTCTATGTTGAGTGAATCAAACCTGTTCAGATCTTATGAATTTACACCTGTTATTTGTGCCGGTAATGGTCTTTGAACAGACCTTATTTATATGAAAAATTAAGATTCTGTTTCGCCTATTTGTAAACTGCTAAGTACCTACTTCAGGGGTGTGCAAATTATCTGACTAGCCGGGCCACATTAAACTTTCCCGCAATACCTGCGTGCCACAGGCAGTTTGATCAAGGAGCCAAGTACAGAAAGGCCTAATAACAATTTTTTTTACATCCGACCTGCGTACATTATTCCTACTACACCCAAGAAACTATTTTAGAAGTTACTAAAATTTATATTACAAACCATATATTTCTACTTTCAGGACAGATAGTGGTAATTTTATTACAATGCATATTAGTAATGTGTATCACACAGTCTGTGTAGTACAGTGACATTAAGCTACAACTGTCTTGTAAGGGTTAATGGCATCCGATCTAGTAGAAAAAACTACCCGCACTATCTTTGGGATCGTGGCACGGACTTCAGCTGGATACACTCAATTAATCGCCCTGGCCGCACAAATTCTCTCGGCGGGCCGCAAGTGACCCGCGGGCCGCAATTTGCACACCCCTGGCCTACTTGACCCTCATATTAGGCTAACGTGCTGCTTATTTTCTTTCTTAAGATTTGAGAATTATTTACCATCTTTTCCTTTTTTCGGTGGAGTAGGATGTTTGGCTCCCAGAGGCAAGAACACTATTCTGGTCCTACTTTTTTAATCTTTTGGACGTTTGTTTCATGCCTTGTTCTGGAGTATTGATACCATCTTATTTCACACATGTTATAACATTCGAATGTTTCCTAATATCACAACTATTAACCCTTTCAGTCCCAAATTATTTTTTTAATAAGATGGTCCTTGTTAGTAATAATAAATTTATGTAATGATTATAATAATAATTTGGTACTTTTGTTCAGTATGTCCATCTTGTTTACACATAATAATTGTTTTTTTCTACCTGTGCCCGTGTGCTATATATAGCCTGTATTCCACGGGATACATTGGGATTCAATGGAAGCATAAAATGTGCTTCATTTTGCAACTGCTGATAATTTTTAAAGTATTTAACACATTTAGTATGCATGCTATGCTGATCTGTACAAAGTCGTCTCTAAAGTACTGTACCTTGTGCAGTTTTTTATGCTATGTAGATTTTCTAGTTTGCCATTTTATCACCATTTTAGTCTATTGTCATTGGCTTAAATCAAAATAACTATTAACAGATCAAATAATTGTCAGTTTTAAAATTTTAATAATTTTAAAGGCAGAAAATATTCTCGTTTCCCACCGAATACAACGGGTATGAAAGGGTTAACTTGAAAGTAACTTCAAATGAATGTAATATGTTCTATTATGTGTGCTTACGTGGTTTGCAAATTATTCTGATCATCCATTCAGTGTTCCTAAAAATGAATGTCAGTTACATTCTTTGTAGTTGTAGGAAAGAACTTTGTTATTTGTAGTGTATGTCTATTATAAAACAGATTGATAAGTAAGGTACAAATGTATTTTTACAAGAAAACTACGTATCTTCTGTTTGATATTGCAATGATATTGTAAAAGGTAATGTACATTACAGTAATGGGATTCACAGGCAGTATCAGCAGCTGGGCTTTTTTCTAGGCTATATGCAGTAATTAAGTCGGCAATGATGATCTTTGACAAGTGATTTTGCGTTAGTTTGAAAGCTTTTGTTAATTGTTAATGTGGAATTATTAACGAAATTGTAGAAGTTTGAGGCAACTCCCAACCTCTGCCTCCACAATTCTTTCCCCCCTTTTGCTATGCATCTGGTTTTTTTGGTTAAAATTTGTACGTAAAACTACTTTTTTGGTCTAAAAGTACATCGCTTCAGAATTTATTTTGATAAAATTCATTTATGACTTGAAATGTTCTGTTGAAACTGATTGACACTTTGAACAATTCATTATGTTCAGCACTTTCACTTCAGCTGTTGTATTTTTTAAGCTCAAGCTTCGTTTGTTTTTGTTTTTAGTTTATCTACTTCACAATGAATGTCATTGACTTTTGAAAGTTGCTTGATAAATTTTAGATACTTTTTGTATATATTATATACATTCATTACCTACATATATAGTAATCGCATATATTAATTCTCTTGGTATGGGCTTAATATATTTATATATATATAAGATTCGAGGCTACAGCTTCGACGACGGCACCATTTGCGGCGATCTATACATCAAACGAAAGGTCTCAATCTAGTGTCGTGCCATTGGGGGTTTATTTTTCTAATCGGGCCCACAGCGAGGAACTTTTGCAAAAGTTATACACCTGAAATCTGGGAATAACGGGAACGGGCCATGGGTGGTACTGGCTATGGATAGATAGCCCATTCAGTGGTGGGTGTCGTAGGCATATTTAGAATTCGCGAGAGGTACACGACGTAACGAGCGTTTTCCCGGACCCAACTCGCGATTATTTCGAAATTTTGGCCAAACAGCTTGCAGAAAAAACGTTCTAGTGGTGCCTGGTGGGAGTCTCGGAAGGAGATATATAGCTCTTTAGAAAGAGGAAGAACGGGGCTACACGATGATGTGGGCTATATTTTAGGACACGTCCACAAAGAAAAGTAGCGAGGAGTTAATTAGATGTTCTATTTTCGAGAAAACTGCTGACGCAAAGCCATTGTTGTGACATCATCCTGACGGGGTATTTGCTAGTGACAAATTAATTCTGCAGGTATTTTACATCATATTGTTTAATATATTGTTTATAAGGATACCAACAGCTTCATGCAGGTTTTTTATCTATGTAAACTAAATATTAGATATTACAACAGTCTAAAATTATCAGAATTTAGTTTGCTAGACACCTGTTGGGTCAAAAATAATTATACGCATTTATATATAAACAGTCCTCGATTACGCAAGGTATCGTGACGTCGACAGTAAAATTCCAAAACAAGTCTTGCATTTTTGTATAAAGCTCTTGGCAATTGTGAGATGTATAGTCATAATGCTTTGACAATAAAAAATGTTGACTATTATTACTGTGTGGTGCAAACGAGAAGTTGCAGCTAAAAAACTAATTTTATCGAGATGGTATCTATTGAAACTGTTTGTACAAATTTGATAATATACATAAATGAATGTTGTACACTATAATTGTTAAGAAAAAAGAGGTGGATAAATTAAAATTTAGACTAGTGAAAAAGTTTGTCAGTTTGTGTTTTTTTTAAACTTTGTGGCATTTCTCAATAAACATTTAAACGGAATATCATGCTGTCATTGCTTTGATGGGTGAAATGAACATTGACAAAAAGACGCGATCGTATGAAACAAATATAGGATACTAGTTCAGCGGTTCAGAAGATACAAGATATATATAATATACATATAACTCAAATGACTTACACAATAACATGATTGCATAATATGATTGCAAGAACATATATGAAGAAAAAAACAAAAAAACAAATCAAAAAAGAAAAAAGGATTTTACAAAAAATAAATCAAAAATGCCAAACGTGATTTCGTTTTAGTAATACTTTACAGTTTATTTGGTGCTTGAGAATGGATAATTTGCTTTTACATTATTTCTTATGAGAATAAATGATTCGGTTCTCAATGAAATCGGTTTTCAAACACTTTTTAGGAACGAATTATGGTTGAAAACAGAGGTTTGACTGTAGAAGAAAAAACGAGTTACTATTAGTTTTGTATTATTACTTTATTATTAGTTATTATTACTTTCCAAGAAAATGCTTTGTCATAAATCACATTTGTGGGGTTTCAATCCAGTATGAGTGTTCATGTGCCTGAGAAGATCAACTCGCTGAGAAAATGATTTGTCACATAAGTCACATTTGTGGGGTTTTAATCCAGTATGAGTGTTCATGTGCCTGAAAAGATTACCTCGCGCAGAAAATGATTTGTCACATAAGTCACATTTGTGGGGTTTCAATCCAGTATGAGTGTTCATGTGCCTGAGAAGATTACCTCGCTCAGAAAATGATTTGTCACATAAGTCACATTTGTGGGGTTTCAATCCAGTATGAGTGTTCATGTGACTGAGAAGATTACCTCGCCGAGAAAATGATTTGTCACATAAGTCACATTTGTGGGGTTTCAATCCAGTATGAGTGTTCATGTGCCTGAGAAGATTACCTCGCTGAGAAAATGATTTGTCACATAAGTCACATTTGTGGGGTTTCAATCCAGTATGAGTGTTCATGTGCCTGAGAAGATTACCTCGCTGAGAAAATGATTTGTCACATAAGTCACATTTGTGGGGTTTCAATCCAGTATGAGTGTTCATGTGCCTGAGAAGATTACCTCGCTGAGAAAATGATTTGTCACATAAGTCACATTTGTGGGGTTTCAATCCAGTATGAGTGTTCATGTGCCTGAGAAGATTACCTCGCTGAGAAAATGATTTGTCACATAAGTCACATTTGTGGGGTTTCAATCCAGTATGAGTGTTCATGTGCCTGAGAAGATGACCTCGCCGAGAAAATGATTTGTCACATAAGTCACATTTGTGGGGTTTCAATCCAGTATGAGTGTTCATGTGCCTGAGAAGATTACCTTGCTGAGAAAATGATTTGTCACACAAGTCACATTTGTGGGGTTTCAATCCAGTGTGAGTGTTCATGTGCTTGAGAAGATTACCTCGCGGAGAAAATGATTTGTCACATAAGTCACATTTGTGGGGTTTCAATCCAGTATGAGTGTTCATGTGCCTGAGAAGATTACCTCGCTGAGAAAATGATTTGTCACATAAGTCACATTTGTGGGGTTTCAATCCAGTATGAGTGTTCATGTGCTTGAGAAGATTACCTCGCTGAGAAAATGATTTGTCACATAAGTCACATTTGTGGGGTTTCATTCCAGTATGAGTGTTCATGTGCGTGAGAAGATTACCTCGCTGAGAAAATGATTTGTCACATAAGTCACATTTGTGGGGTTTCATTCCAGTATGAGTGTTCATGTGCCTGAGAAGATGACCTCGCTGAGAAAATGATTTGTCACATAAGTCACATTTGTGGGGTTTCAATCCAGTGTGAGTGTTCATGTGCATGCGAAGATGATCACGGCGAGAAAATGATTTGTCACATAAGTCACATTTGTGGGGTTTCATTCCAGTGTGAGTGTTCATGTGCTTGAGAAGATGATGACGGCGAGAAAATGATTTGTCACATAAGTCACATTTGTGGGGTTTCATTCCAGTATGAGTGTTCGTGTGCCTGAAAAGATGACCTCGCTGAGAAAATGATTTGTCACATAAGTCACATTTGTGGGGTTTCATTCCAGTATGAGTGTTCGTGTGCCTGAAAAGGTGACCTCGCTCAGAAAATGATTTGTCACATAAGGAGGCGACACCTGTATCAAAAAGAAAGGAAAACTAAAATTTACAGTGAAAAATGCAATATCCTTATTGAATATCATTATTAAGACTATGTAACAGGTCTAAGATTTAAGAACACCATCTAGAAACATTAGTTTATTGACACAAAAGCAATTTGCGATTACAAATATACACATAATATCTACAATTCTACATTTTTGAATGTTAGTAAGTAAAAACATGAGCTAAGAAATAATTTCATTTTCTGACCATTTTTTCTCTTTTATCCTTTCTTATTTCTTCCTATTTTTGTAGTCCTTATACAAAGTCGGTGTGCTTACAACAATGCAAGGGTAGCAATTGTCCCTCTGCCTCCCCCACCCCCTGTTATACAAAGTTGGTGTGCTTACAATAATGCAAAGGTGGCAATTGTCCCTCTGCCTCCCCCACCCCCTGTTATACAAAGTCGGTGTGCTTACAATAATGCAAGGGTGGCAATTGTCCCTCTGCCTCCCCCACCCCCTGTTATACAAAGTCGGTGTGCTTACAATAATGCAAAGGTGGCAATTGTCCCTCTGCCTCCCCCACCCCCTGTTATACAAAGTCGGTGTGCTTACAATAATGCAAGGGTGGCAATTGTCCCTCTGCCTCCCCCACCCCCTGTTATACAAAGTCGGTGTGCTTACAATAATGCAAGGGTGGCAATTGTCCCTCTGCCTCTCCCACCCCCTGTTGCTTTTACATGAACTCTAAATTACTAAACAGAAGTATCAAAATAATCTACCAATTAATTAAGTAAAAATTCAGCTAAACTTTGGAGCTTGATCGTTCACGCAGCTGCTTTTACTGGCTGGAATAAGGACTGATACGATTTTTGATCGATTTCCAACCTCAATTGTTCGCAAACTCGGTCTTACTGTATGATTTTTATTGTTTTATTTAAAATGGATTAGCAAAACTGTTACGACCATGCTTTCAGCTATGAACTATGAAAATATTAATTATCATGTCGCTCAAGTTGCATCACATACAGTCAACCTCGGGTATAAGGTACTCGCTTATAAGGGACACTCTCTTATAATGGACCACCAACACCGGACCCGATTTTTCATAATGTTCTTCCTATGTAAAAATCTTCGTATATAAGGTACTCGAATATAAGGGACTTTAGGTTATAAGGGACGGTATCTTCAGGTCCCTCGTAATAGAAACCCAGATAAATTACCTTGCATATAAGGGGCCCTATAATCAAGGCGAAATTGATCGATTTTTAACCTCAGTTTTTCACAAACTCGGTCTTCGAACAGCTTGGTTCCGCGGTCACATACATCTCACATCACTGAAGGAGATTCCTACATACTGTATGCACTGAATGTGTAGCAATAATCCATAAAAATATGGGTAAAAGTACAGAAAAGTACAGGTCTAGATACACCCTCGGTCTGACTCTAGTTCGGCTATCAGGGACATCGGATATGAGGGACGATTTTTTCCGGTCCGGAGGTGTCCCTTATATCCGAGGTTGGCTGTATGTAACAATTAAACAAGCTTATTAATTAATAAAAAAAGACAGTCGCAATCTAATGAATAAGAGGTAAGCGAATGAATAGTAATAACAACATTATCAATTTAACATATTGTCCAGGGCGTATTAACCAACAGGCTAACTAGGCTATAGCCTAGGGCACCAAACTTTGAGGGGCGTCACATTTTAGAAAATATTCTTATTCTTCTCGGAAAATGTATACTTTTAAATTCATGTAAAGGGCATATTTCATAACACACCACAGGCAGCTACTGAGCGCAGATTTTATATAAGTGCCACATAACGAACAACTGCAACGTATTACACAACAAGCAGTTGCGCAATATGCTTCAATATAAGTCAACATCTATGTAATAATTACTCAGCATTACGCTTAGCTGTTTGAAAGACTTAAAGGACAAGAAAAGGGGCACCTGAAGTAGGTTTCAGAAAAATTGTCTTAAAAAATTATATTACTTTATGGCAATTTTATGCACATCGCATTTGTGTTGAATGCAATTTTCATTTGTTTGCATTTCAAATCTCCCGCAATACTGTTCCGACGGCGCCATTATATGATGTCACTACGCCACGTAAATCAGGGGAAGAAAAGGCAATGTTAAATTATGACCCAAAAAACTTTCCATGCAAATCTATTTTACTTAGCATATCACTTAGCTGCTGGAAAGACTAGACTGCGTGTAACTAAAATAATAATTTAAAATGTTTGTGCCAATTGGTAAATGTCGCTGACTCACCCTCCAGGGTGCGCCACTCACTAGCCAAAAACGTATTTTTAATCTTATTGACAAGATACAGTAATTTAAAATTTTACTTAGTTAGCAACGTTTAAGCCACAAATGCTCTGATTATTTTTTCAAACTTAATTTAATGTTATTAAAACCTTTTCCACAAGACCTACCATTAAAATGGCTGCGCTTAGCGGTCATCGTGGGAGTTTAAATTTACACGTTTTATACAGCGTTACTGCCAATGCAAGCCATGCATGTAAAAAGGTACTATGTAAGTGGTAGAAAATTTCGAGACGAATTTTTTGAGCTTTCTGTAAGTGGAGGGTTTTCTTGTGCTTTAAGTAACTGGAAAAGAAAATTCCTAATAAAATTATCATAATTTTATCATAAATTAACATAACAAAATTATCAAAACAATGACTTTTGCTGGGTTCCGAGATCATGCTACCCCCTCCTATTATGCTTTGCAATTATTAAAAATTAATGAAATTTATAAGCTTGAGTTAGCGAAATTCATGTTCAACTATAAAAAGGGCATTCTACCTAAATTATACGGCAATTATTTCAAAAAGATTAGTGACGTTCACCAGTATTCTACGAGAGCAGCTACCAAACAAAACTATTTTCAGGAAAGATTTAACACAACAAAAGGTTTACAAACTTTAAAACATAATGGTACAGTTCTATGGAATACTCTTTCAGATGATCTTCAGCAATCAACTAGTATCTGTCACTTAAGTAAATTATATAAATGTCAACTCTTGCAAACTTATTACTGAACAACTTTTATTCCTTTTGCAAGAGCAGTTACTGTTATAGCAGGATCAATTAACTTCCATATTTAATTGTTTATTGTCTAACTTCTGTAGATCATTTTCAAAGTCTGGACTCCAATTGTCAATCTCCTCATGCAGTCATACAGGTAATTTTTTGTGCTCTAACTATCTGCCAATTTATTTTACATCAGATCATCAAAAATCGCTCTGTATTTTTTTTTACATTATGCTTGCGTTATAAAGTAAATTTCAGTTGCCATTGTTATTATGTTCCTGATGTCAGATTTTTATTTCAGTTCTTGTTTCAGTCCTTATTTCAGTTATCTTCAGTTTGATTTTTTCATTATTATTATTATGCACTTATTATTACTGTGTATGAATTGTACTAGCACATTATAAGCATATCATTATCAATTTTATGTCATTCCTAACAATTTAATTTTTATTATAAGCAGTACTAACACTAATACACTGTAGCATAGCGCCTTTAAAAAATGTTCATCACTAACCAAAGGGCAGCTGACTAGATGACCAATTGGTCTTTCGCTGCCCTTTCTTCACATTTTTGTTGCTAAATTAATTGTATTGTAACTGTGTGTGTTAAAAGATAAATAAAAGATTATTATTATTATATTATTAATAATTTAAAATGTTGGAGTCAACTGGTAAAACAGCAGTGCACATAGATTCACCAAAAAAACATATTTTTAATCTCACTAATAGATTTACAGACTTTCACTAAGTGTGCCATTTTTTTTTATTTTGCCACCTTTACCTACTTTTCCATTTGTGCCCCAAAGAAAATATAAAGACAAAGTCCTGTGTTGGGTGGCTGGTTGTCCTGTGTTAGGCAGCCGAGTGGTTTAGGTATCGGACTGCAAGCACGCAGTCTTGAGTTCGATACCAGCGCCTGCCAGGGCCAAAGGAATATGCCCTGCATGTTATTTGTTATACGTGTGGTGCGTATTTACTTGTATTGTAAATGTAAGTCGCTAAATTTACGTTAGTTCTAATGTTGCCTGTTAAATTCTGTCTTTGTCACTGAAAATACAGGTAAGTTTGAAAATCAGCCCCAATGCACTAATACTATAGTAATAAACTTAACATTTTTGAAATCCAACTTTTCAAATTTTTGCTTTTAAAACGCCATACTATTGTTGCAACCCCTCCCCCTCGCAAATTACAGCTCCTAGACCATCACCGGGACGCCAACTTATGTAACTTGAAGCATTCAAAGATTTTCCATTTCTGTTATTAGTATGTCGTACAGAACAGTGAGCAAGTTTCAAGTTCCTGATCACCTGTCTTTTCAGGTTTCCGTCCTGACACTTCTGTGACCAGTTTAGTACTTTAATTAAACAACAGTACCACCACTTAGTAGCCAAGTTCTCAAGTAAGTGAAACGCGGCCAAAAAGAAAAGGCTCCTAGTGCTAATCAGTCTACTAGAATTGAAGAACGTTCTGCTTCGGGACGCAGCCATGATCGCGGAAGGAACCGCTACTTGAGACGCACCACTCAATTCCGTTCAGTTCACTTTATTTCACCATCAAATGTTTTCTGTGTAAACTAGATACATTTTAGCAAATACAATAATAATTATTATACAGAAAATTAAATATGGCAGACTAAATAAAATATTCCAATAGCAAATAATACACAGGTGCAGCTACTACTGCACTGAGAAACAAAAGCCGATATCAACATAGAACATATATCAACATATTTTGCGGGGCCTTTGCTAGTCGCATATATTAATTCTACTGGTATGGACTTAATATATATATATATATGTATATATATATACATATATATATAAGATTAGAGGCTACAGCTCCGACGACGGCACCATTTGCGGCGATCTATACATCAAATGAAAGGTCTCGATCTAGTGTCGTGCCATTCGGGGTTTATTTTTCGAATCGGGTCCACCGGGAATTTTTCGGCCGTTTTTTGCAAAAGTTATATGCCTGAGGTCTGAAGAACGGGAATGGGCCGAGGGCGGTGCTGACTATGGATAGATAGCCCGTTTAGCGGTGGGTGTCATAGGAGTATTTAGAATTTGCGAGAGGGCAACGGGTGTCTTCCCGGACCCAACTCGCGATTTTTTCGGAATTTTGACCAAACAGCATGCGGAAAAAACGTTCTAGCGGCGCCTGGTGGGACTCTCAGAAGAGATATATAGCTGTTTAGAAAGAGGAAGAGCAAGGCTACACGATGATGTGGGCTATATGTTAGGACATGTCCACCAAGAGGAGTGACGACGAGTTAATTAGATGTTCTATTTTTGGCAATTTTCGCTTGGAAAACTGCTGACACAAAGCCATTGTTCTTACGTCATCCATTGTACTTTGTCTATAACCTTATAGCTTTAATTCAGTAAAAGTTGCTGCTGCTGGCTTTGCGTTAGATAAACAAACGAGGACTATGTAGAATGTTCGCGTATTATTGACTATACGTGTATTTAGACGCAAAATTTTTTGCGGGGACTTTGCTAGTTGAATATTATTATCGTATTTTATAATTACTGTAGGAATTGCAGGTTGTTGTATAATTGTACTAGATTTGTTTGTTTAGAAACAGCCAACATCTCTTCTGTCTATAATAGGCTCACATTCTTTACATTAAGCCATTACTGTTTCACGAGCTTGTAGTTATTCTTATATTTTCATGTTATATATAATTGTATTATAATTGTTGTCTAGCGTAAGACTTTGTTTAGTGTGTTTTGGATTTCTGTATAGGATAACTATTAATATTTCTGTCATTCTATACAAATTTTTTTCTTCAGAAGAGATATAAATTGGTAAAGTCCATTGAAAAGACATACTCGCTTTTCTTGCAATAATTAATTCTGTGACATTGGTCAAACACTGCATCAGAGGTAGCACATGCACATTGTAAATTCATGTGGTAAACCTTAGTATCTCAGAGCACCAAAATAAACAAAACATGTCAATACCATTTTTATGAAATATCAGATACCCAAAAAAAAAACAGTTGCTTTCTTCAGTTCATTTGTGTCTGCATTATGTGACTATATTAGGCTGATGTTCTTGCACCTCTAATTTCATAACTTTTTTATTTCTCCTCATTGTATGTCATGTAATCACTGCAGCATTATTATTATTGTTACACTGTGCCTGCATGAAAATTAAATTTCAAAATGGTTTACACTTTTTCCCATGATGCTATTGATCATGACTAAAATCCACTGTTAAATATTTCCTGTAACGATGCTTGCGTTTCGTCTGACAGTGGCACATTAATTTTGACATTTGGTTGAGCATCTGGTATATGCAAACAGAAAGCTGCAGATTTAACAAAATATTATTAAAGTTGATTTATGATATTATGCATTTAAAGTATGGTTTCAGTGGCTTAACAGAAATCCTTAATTTCTCCCCATTAACGGTTGCCATGATTTTATTCCCGAAGAGCTTTGGCGTGGATAAACACAGAAACCGGAATACTGTACGTGCGTGTGAATTGATCAAAGGTTGCTCAATGCTCATACCATAGTTCTCATTTTCCTGGCTTTTGTTCTCGTCATTTGGATTAGAAAAGTACTATAAATTAATGTTTCGTGTCAGTTAAAGTAGTAATTGGATGCTGAAGGGTAAGCAGTAATAGTAATGTAGATTTTAATAATTAAATCTTTTAAGTTTGTGAAATGATGCCTTAAACTGGTTGATGTGGCGTGTTTGGGTTAGACGAACGTGACCCGCCATTTTTAATTTTACGTGCTAGTCATCTATTTCGCTATGCTCTTTATATCCAGTAAGCTGAAAGCTACATAATCAGACACTGGCAAAATGCAGAAGTTTGTTGCATTTGTTTTATTTCTCGCATTTGAGTCAGTGCAACAGAAATTGTATAAAAACTCTCACCTTGGTAATGAAGAAAAGTTAGCGAAACGGTTACAGTTCACAGTGAGACAGCGTTGTTTGTACAGTAGGACATCGATTATCTGGAACATTGGATCATCTGGACCAACCTATCCAGACTAGATAACAACAATTACAATTCACACTGATGGGAAAAATGTATTGTGGTGTAACTGGTGTTCTGTACACGCTCACGTTTCTTGAACTGCTACTTTGTTGAAGAACCTTTCTGCCTTTTCCTTGGAAAGTTGACTAAAAGTGCACGTTGAAACTAATTATGAAATCTATGGCTCTTGTTATCAAATTGCCAATGTTCCGGCTGGAATCTGTGTAGTAAATTTGGTATATGTCCGGGCATGAAAATTTTTGTTGGCATGGATGTGTAAAGATTAAATAAGCTAAATTATGTGTAGTTCCACATTTTGTTAAGAGTTTTATAGTGATAACCATAAAAAAATTGATGAATATAGGCATGCATGCAGAATTTGATATTATAGGGCATAGAGTGTTTGTAGCTCGGAGGCGTTCGCGCTTGGTGTGCACCATGTTTTCCAGGCTGGACGAACATATGCACATGTTACATTAATACAGTGCTTCCTTTCCCACATATGTAGGTGATGAGAGAATCAACACCATGAAATGCCATTCTGTTTGGTTTTTGCAAAAGTGTTTCACCTGAGATGATTTTGAACTTTGGCACCCACAGCTATGTTTTAAGTATTTAGCTATTGTACTACTGCTAATCATATGTAGGGCCTGTGCGTGTTAAGCTTTAACAGTAAGTGGTAAGTGTCTTGAATGAAGCCAATTACTTCAGCTACTTGCTAGCGCAATCAGTGATTACACCTGGCAAAAATATTGTGGCATTATGTAAGTCTCTAATATAATTGCGGGTTTGGATATTAAAAGTGCTATAAGTCTTACTAGTGTTTATTAGGCTTTCGTGTTAGGCATGATAAATCATTAATTATCATTTAGATCATAATGAAGCCACTATAAATTAGTAGTTATCTACGGGAGAGGAAAGTCGTAAAGCAACTTGACGTAGAAATGTTTCTGTGGCATCATAATCAATTCATTATGCATTTGCGTTGGCATAGCTCACTGCACAAATTAGCAATATTTATTGAATTGTAACTTGTATGTGGATGATTAAAGTTTCACATTTTTTCGAAAACAGTGACATTGTCTGATAAAAATTTGTAGAACAGATTTTGTTCCAATAACTTGTCTACTCTAGTTAATCTAAAACTACTAATGTTAATCTAAAAATGCCTTGCAAGCAGTAATTATAAGTTTCTGGGTGTGACACTAGCGGCTGCCCGCACCAGTTCATATACCCCACCTGTTATTCGTTATTTGTTTGTTGCTTCCTCACCTGTGTTGTTATAAATAGTCGCTACATAGCCTTTAGTGCTAATTTTGTCTGCCAAATGAGTAAAGGTAAATAAATTTTGCCTTTGTTTTTGTCTTTTGTTGTTAGACCTGTGTAATTTTTACTGTTAACTATCTCATACTGGATGAAAGCACATTTGATTGACTGATTTCACTGAAAACTATGGCTGAATATTAAGCATTCAATACAGAATTGTACGTATGTATGTCTTCCACTGCTTGACATTCATAAAGCGTTTTTTCTTTCTTTACTTTGTTGCTCTTTTTTGCTGAGTACATTGTTTGCTTTTACTTGCTCAGGACTTTCTGTTTAGATTTTGCCAAGAAATTTCTGATAAGTTTAGTTTTTTTTCAAATGGCATTTGATATACAAGTTCGAGAGTCGCAGGCGAAATATGTGATTTGGTAATGTGTCATGTGCTGCAGAAACAAGCGCAGTGTAACTTTGATCTTTTCAATGCCTATGTTAGTTGTTAGCACTCGAATGTACTTGTCTTCCATTCGTGGTGGTTGCATTACGTGGCCAACACTCAAGTTTAAATGGTTTTTGTAGGTTTCAAATAGTTACTGGTTTATCATTGATGCTGGTGTAACTAAAGAAAATCGAACAACTGCAGTAATTGAGTCATGGAGTCAGAGGGAATGATTTACTTCAAGTGCACATCTTGTTCTGAATGTTTTATGACTGAGGAAGTTTTCTTTGCTCACAGTAGGACATGGCATTGCAAGATTCTTGTCAGTGAAGGCCAAGACCCTAGTGGTCAGGTGGCTCTTGAACTATTCTCTGGATCTGGTGTAAAGGAGGAGTGTGCTTTCACTTCCCAAAAAGAGTTTGGCAATATAGTTGAAGAACACTGTGATGTCGGTGATGTTTCACAGGATTTGCTGTTGCAACATTTTAATCCTATGAGGGATGACGGAATTGTAACTGCGAGCGATAATGTGCCTAATGCTGTAGCTTTGGATGGTGATGCTAATGGCACAATGTTAGAAATGGCTTCTGTCAAGCCGCATTTAAACTCAGCAGTTTCATCTTCGTACCAAGAAATTAGTTTATTACCTATCGGTGGAAGCAATACTCAGACTATAAATAATGAGCCTGGTGAAATTGCTGAAAATACAATACAAGTTGTTACAAGTAAATGTTGCCTAACAAAGGTACCCAATGTGTCTTTCCTAAATGCTACTAAATCACAACTAAATTCAAACAATTCTGTGAGGCGGGAAAAACCGTCACAGGTTAAATCATCCAAAGTCCAAGGCGATTCAAATTCTCGGAGAGTGACTCTGAGTGGTTTCACTTGCAGGTGGTGTGGAAGGTTTTTCCGGCGGTTCTTCAACGTTAAGCGTCACGAACTTATTCATACTGGAGACTTGCCGTTTAAGTGCGACGTTTGTTTGAAACAGTTTCGTTGTTCTCATCATTTGAAAGGACACAAATTAAAGCACAGCTAGTATCCTATATGTGATCGCTAATCGTTGTTTGCGGAAAGAAATGGAAAGAGAGAAGTATTGTCCATCTGATGTGCACAATAAGAAACGATTTCAGTTAACTGTTTTCGACAAGAGGGAATGATGAAATTTCACAGTGTGTGCTATGAGAAGCTATGACTTATTTCCAATATAATTCAATTCAATTCATTTATTAACTCCTGAAGAATTAACAAAATACAGTATTAGAAATACATGCAATGTTACGTAACAAAGGAGAAGGGCAGCGAAGAACCCGTAGGTTAACTAGTCAGCCACCCTTAAATAGCAACGATTAAGTAAAATTAATTTTGGCACCGTTTTCAATTTAAATTTGAATTCTGTTGACATGTGTAATTGGCAATTAACTGATGGGAAACGCAATATTGTAGAACATTATAATTGAAATAACCAAAAATTTACAATTCTAAAATACTGTGAATATGCGATGCAAACAAAATAAAAGTAACTTAAGATTTTTAACATAACAGAAAATGGGTAATGTGAGCATTAACTAAAAGAAAAATCCGATAAAAAAACAGTAGAAGGATTAACCAAAGACTATAATAAATTAAACTAAGGAAAATAAGGTAAATATAAATCATGCAAAACAAAACAAGGAAAACAGAAGCAAATAAGAAATGTATGTCAACTCTAATTTTGGTAACTATTATAAATCTGAGTTAGAAATGGAGTGTGGATATGGGAGTCCTGTTTGGTACAGCTCTTAGACACTGTAAGATAATATTTTAAGCGCATTTTATTCAAATATGATTGCAACTAACAAAAGTGATGATTGTATAACTGATTAGTATTACATTTTTAGTGTGAAATTCAATTGTTTGTTTATCATTTTACTGACCAAGTGCTAGAAGTTTCTGTTGAGTTTTAAATTTAGTTTTTGAATTTAATTTAGGAGCTTAGTTGTAAGTAGCTGTATTAATTTGAATAAATACTAAATAGTTACGCTGCATTGTTAAGAAACTTGTATCTGAGATTTTGATCTTCATGATGGCCTAAAACATCCACTAGCTAATCCAGCATTATTTGTTTGAAAAAATATGATTATTAATGCCCGAAAAACCTCTGCTGTGATTCCACACAGATCTGTACTTTCATTCCTGCAGGGATTATAACAATGCCCATACATGCCTATTTACGAATGGTGGTGACTGCACTTCCGTAGCTGGACACTGGACACTCCAGCGAGTTTGTAAACCATTAGTCGATTTGTAACTTGAGAAAACGTGTGGAAGAGAAAGATTAGCTTATTAGAAAACAAATCCATTTGTTTTGTAATGAAGTGAGTTTAAATCGAGCTTTCGATTTCTTCTAGAGCAAGCAGACATACTTGAAACAAACAATATTACAAACATTTTATAAACTTGCTCAGAATGAATTTCAAAACTTCTAAATTTTTATTATATTCTGTGACTTGGATGCTGAGCTTTGTAACAGTATACTGTGACAAAGTACAATAGCGTATAAAAATAAGTTATGAAAAAATCTGCTGACTCACTGAACCTAAATGACATTTCAAATTCATTTGATGGTAGCGATTGTATAATTGTGGTGACTATTAACACAAAGATGAAAAGCTATCATCTCTTTAATTCTCTGTTATTTCTTACTTTATAGCAGGGGTGTGCAAATTATCTGACTAGCCGGGCCACATTAAACATTCCCACAATTCCTGTGGGTCACATGCAGTTTGGTCAAGGAGCCAAGTACAGTAGGACCTAATAACAATTTTTTGCAGCCGATCTGCGCACATCATTACTACTGCACTACTACACTCAAGAAACTATTTTAGAAGTTATTAAAATTTATATTAAAAACTATATGTTTCATCATGTCCGACAGTGACATTAAGTGATTACGGTCTTGTAAGGGTTAATGCCATCCGATCTAGTAGTAGTTCATTACGTTGACAAACCTCTTCGCGGGCCGCAGTTTGCACACCGCTGCTTTATAGGTTCCTCTCAGATTGTGACATTTAAAATAGACCTACCCACACAGCTACTAAATTAATAATTTATCTAGCTAGTGTGAATACTTTACTTTAGTTTCTATATTACATTGGTGGTACTCTTCAAAACCAAATTGTTCTGTGTTTAGAATGATTTTGCTTTGTTTATTGGACATTTTGTTTGTTTGTTTTAACTCCTTCAGGACCGCACAACTTAAAATAGGTTTTAGAAGACCTATGACTTTTCTGTTGCTGTACGATCACAGATATAGCTAAATGATTACAAATTAGGTACTCTTCTATTCAGGAGAGTCTCGGCTATCCAAATGTGCTATTCTTTTAAGTGTTTATAGGTTATTTAATTTTTTAAAATATAGGTTTTACATGTCAAATGTAGACCTACGTTAACTCAAATGTAGATTTAGGTAATTCAAATGTGTCTTGGTAACTCAAATGTAGACTTAGGTAGTTCAACTTAAGCGTTTCTGGTAAGTCAAATGTAGACACATGTCAAGTCAAATGTGACATTGGTATCTCAAATGTGGATTGGTGTTAAAGTTTAGGGATGTTAAATTTAATCTTCTTTAATTTCAATTTAATAATTGCTCTTAAGTTAAAATTACAATGTTATAGGCCTACTAATAGATGCACTATGTTTGGTTTATCTTTTTCTAATTTGGACTTAAATGAGTTAATTACCGATTCATTCAAAGTAATGCATCTACATTGGACTTACCTGAGTCACATTTGAACTTTCCTGTGTCTACATTTGACGTGTAAAACCTATAAAGAAAAAATGCGCTTTTCAGTCACTCCAACTTAGCCTATTGAGTAGCTTAGTCTGGTGTACACTTGCGTGATCGCACACACTATTTTATGGATTGCTTGCTTGCTACAGCCCAAGAGAATTGTCTGCTGCATAGAGTTGCAGGAAAAACCAACTAATCAGCAGAGGAGAAACTAAGGTTGTATCGTGTTTTAACAGGAATTTCTCCTTAAAAATAAAGTAGTCTTGTGGCCAAAGTGCATCAGAGTGTTATGTGTGGACAGTTGAACATTGAAATTAGATGATTTTACACAAGTAATACTTTACATTGTTACGCTGTAAACACTTCAGTTATTGAAAGCTTTTTTAGATTTTTTTGTCAGTTGTGTGAGGAATAGAAACATACAAAAATTATCAAATGTAATCATTGCTTAGTGAGAGCAGTTTTTCATGAACACATGCAAAATGCAGCAAACTCTTACTGCCCTGAAGGAGTTAAGCACTTATATATATAGTTATCGTGATTCCGATCATGGCGAGTTTGCTTTTAATGTAGATTGCCCACATGTACTTACCAAACAGTTATGCTTCAGAATTAAAGATTGAGAAGTTTTTCCTGGAAGTTTCTACTGGTAGATTGAGCAAATTGACTTTTGTCATTATTGAACGTAAAATTGTAAACTTTCTGGCAACACTAGACATATGTCTAAAGATGTGCAGTAGGTACAAGTCGTATACTCCAGTAATATGACACATACATTTAGATAATAAGTTTGACGTAGAATTTTTCACTTCGTTATGCAGGCGGAGCTGCTATTCTTTTTTCTAGTTCTAATCAAATCGCTTAAATTTTCTAAGCATAAACATTTTATGTTTTGACTGGCTGCCTTTCAAAGCATTGTTATATGTAGTGACAAGTGCTTTTAAGCTTAGCGATGAACATCGGCAAAGGTTATTCAGTTAAATTGCATTCCACATTTCTTGTTCTGACTTGTGAAGAGTCTCAAACATTAGGCGAAATGTTTTGGCATCCAGTTGTCTGCTTTTGGGTTTATTCATTATTGGCATCCAGTTGTCTGCTTTTGGGTTTATTCATTATTGTCAACCAGTTGTCTGCTTTTGGGTTTATTCATTATTGGCATCCAGTTGTCTGCTTTTGGGTTTATTCATTATTGGCATCCAGTTGTCTGCTTTTGGGTTTATTCATTATTGTCAACCAGTTGTCTGCTTTTGGGTTTATTCATTATTGTCAACCAGTTGTCTGCTTTTGGGTTTATTCATTATTGGCATCCAGTTGTCTGCTTTTGGGTTTATTCATTATTGGCATCCAGTTGTCTGCTTTTGGGTTTATTCATTATTGTCAACCAGTTGTCTGCTTTTGGGTTTATTCATTATTGGCATCCAGTTGTCTGCTTTTGGGTTTATTCATTATTGGCATCCAGTTGTCTGCTTTTGGGTTTATTCATTATTGGCATCCAGTTGTCTGCTTTTGGGTTTATTCATTATTGGCATCCAGTTGTCTGCTTTTGGGTTTATTCATTATTGTCAACCAGTTGTCTGCTTTTGGTTTATTCATTATTGGCATCAGTTGTCTGCTTTTGGGTTTATTCATATTGGCATCAGTTGTCTGCTTTTGGGTTTATTCATTGCATCCAGTTGTCTGCTTTTGGGTTTATTCATTATTGGCATCCAGTTGTCTGCTTTTGGGTTTATTCATTATTGGCATCAGTTGTCTGCTTTTGGGTTTATTCATTATTGGCATCCAGTTGTCTGCTTTTGGGTTTATTCATTATTGGCATCGGTTGCTTTTGGGTTTATTCTTATTGGCATCAGTTGTCTGCTTTTGGGTTTATTCATTATTGTCAACCAGTTGTCTGCTGGTTTATTCATTATTGTCAACCAGTTGTCTGCTTTTGGGTTTATTCATTATTGGCATCCAGTTGTCTGCTTTTGGGTTTATTCATTATTGGCATCCAGTTGTCTGCTTTTGGGTTTATTCATTATTGGCATCCAGTTGTCTGCTTTTGGGTTTATTCATTATTGTCAACCAGTTGTCTGCTTTTGGGTTTATTCATTATTGTCAACCAGTTGTCTGCTTTTGGGTTTATTCATTATTGGCATCCAGTTGTCTGCTTTTGGGTTTATACG
>JAQGDQ010002490.1:0-18992 GCA_030141605.1 Tubiluchus corallicola | reverse complement strand
ATTAAACAAAAATAATGACACTATTATAATAGCTACGCTATAAATTACTTTTTTCATGTTTTTAATTTTTTTATTTCTAATCATACATTCTTTGTTGCCTATACGAGTTAAATGGAAGGTCTCCAAAGTTAATGCCAAGCAAGATAGTAAAATAATTTTCTTCTAGCAAGTTTTTCTGGTGCGTTCCCATTTTTCCATACTCAAATCCCATATTAAAAGTAAATAATCCCCTAATGAAAGTTGAAAATCCTGTATTAAGACCAATACTAAGTATATCTATTCCATTTAGGTTATATGGTGTTTTTTCTGCTTTTACTCCTGCTTGATACCAAGTTTGTTCTAAAAAAAGCCTTTGTAAACGGGAGTTAGAACGTACATTAGCTCTAGGTTTAAACTCTCCACCTATTGCCACCTTGTAACCTGTGGTATATTTTACTTTCTCTTTCATGTTGTCATATCTTATAGAGGGTTCATAACCACTCCAATTTTGAAAATTTGCATCTATTCCAATGTTCCAATGTCCCATTTTTTCATAAGATACTCCTATTCCCCATTTCGTACTTATTTTCTCTTCAAACCTGCCCTCTGATAGTGTATCAGAAAAGCGAGGAATTTGTTGTTGTTGCCTACTTTCAAACACCTCTAATTGATCAATATTTAGGTTCGTAGGGAAGTCATAGTACCCTCCTATATTCAGCAATGTCTTTTCCTTAACTCTCCATGAGTATGCTGCTGAAACTCCTACTTCAATGCCTCTATATGTTTTTGCTAAATAATACGCTGTGCCATGAGTAATGGTTAATGAGTCACTTGTTGGTTCAAGATACACTTCATCACGTCTTTTGCCCATCAAAAAATTCACTTTAACCCCTACATATAGGCTATCTAACACTCTCACTCCATTCATGATACTCAATGCACTAATGCCCCCATCACCCGTATAGTTATATGTGCTTGTAGCGTAGCTTTCGTATGAAGGATCTGCTGACTCTACTGTTCCTGTTGTTCTTATAAAATAATTCACATTGCTGTATGGGAATAGCCCAACTGCTAAAGTATGTCTATAGTTTTTAACGGGAATGACAAGCAAAAAATGATTGATGCCTCCATCCCATGCTGATGCTGATGCTGAACTGCTAGAAATTGTTGTTTTATTTGCGGAAAAGGCTGCATCAAAGGATAAAAAGCCGTTTCTGGCTAACAAAGATGGGTTTTGGATGTTGATACTCCTTCTATCTCCAAAACTCAAGCCAACATCTGCTTTGTTTTTATAAGATAATGTATTAGGAGATAACAGCTGGCCTACTCCAAGTATAGAATAGCTTGAAGATGCCTGTCCTAATGCATTAAATGACAAAAAAAACATGAATACTGCTACACTTTTTGAAAATATGCTTTTGTTTTTATACATTGTGGCACAATATGTTGTTAAGCCCAACTAAGGTTAGGGTATGGCTTGCAAATATGGGTTTTTTTAGTTTTTTTTCAAAATAAAAAGCATCTCCTCCGCATAAAAATATTTTTAATGGTCCATATTTTTCTATATATGAAGCGATTGTGCCATCTATTTCAAATAACACTCCATTGAAAATGCCACTTAAAATAGAAGTTTCAGTGTCATTACCTATAATATCATTGTACGATTTTTTGCTTATGAGAGGCAATTGTGATGTAAATGTGTGTAAAGATTTTAATCTTATTGTAATGCCTGGGCTAATGCCACCACCTAAGTAGACTCCATCTTGTGTAACAAAATCATATGTTATGCAAGTACCTATATCTATTATAAGAGTGTTGTTTTTGTTAGCAAGCACATACCCTCCAACGGCATTTGCCAACCTATCTACTCCTAATGTATGAAAGCTCTTATATTTATGTTTAATTGGTAAAGGGGTGGTGTGGTTTAATTCTATGGTTTGTTTATAGTGTTTCTTTATGGCTTCTATCTGTGGGTGGTCTTTTTTCGACACATTACTTATAATGATGTTGCTTATTGTTGCTTTTTCTTGCCAAAGAGCTTTGAGGATATTTTTTTCTTTGTCAATAGTTACAACTTTCAATAATTTTTCTTGTTGAAAGAGGCCTATTTTAGCATTGGTATTTCCTATATCTATAGCTGCATTAACACCACTCATCTTGACACTGCTAATATAAAATAAAAGGTTGTTAAGTCAATATTTCTAAGCTTATATAGACACATTGACCCTATCTTTTGTTTTTAAAATATAAATCTAAAAAACTCTCTATTTGTCCTACTCCAAGATTTTTTGCTATTATTTTCTTATCTTCACCTATGATATAAATTTTGGGCACTTGGTTTACTGAATAGCTATAGGTTACTTCATGATTAGTTGTATCTATTAGCTCTTGCCATGGTTGTTGGTATTTTTGTTTACATTCCATCCATGCATCTTTTTCATTGTCTAAGCATATTCCTATTATATTTACTTGCCTATAACTAATTTCGTCATAAAGTGTGGTTAATTTAGTTATAGTTTCTCCACAATGCGAACAAGTAGGGCTATATAAAAGCAAAATTGTTGTTTTGGAAAGCACCTCTTTCAAAGAAACTTCCTCTCCTTTTGCATTTTGTGCTTTAAAATCAGGGGCTTTATCTCCAATAAGAGGGTAGCTTAATGTTACTCTTTGCCTAATGCTTTTTATAACATCGGCATTTGCCCAATATGCTTGACCACTTAAATAATATTTTTCAGCTAAATATACAAATATTGCATCCATTCCCATAATATTAGAACTTTCATATTTTTGAGACAATTTTGTTAAGCAAAAGCGAAAAATATCTGGGTTCTGATCGCATTTTCCCATAATATAGTCTACGGATTTTTTTATTGAATCAATATTTTGAACAGTAAGTTTTTCTAAATAGTATATCAAATTGTCATGGAATACAGGGGTACGGAGTGTTCTTTTATCTGAAAAATTATAATTATCAAAATAGTGCGCCTTAAAATATTTGTGTTCTTTTTCTTCTCCTTGCTGGCGAATGCTTTCAGGTATATCAATTTGCATTGTTGCCTTTATTAGCAGTTCTAAAAAAGTGTGTTTGTATTGATTAAGATATTTGACTTTCAAACGAGTGTTTTTTTGTTCTAGTTCATTTATTTCATTTTGGAGCATTTTGATAGAATCCTTATGTTGTATTTTTGACAATTGATCTTCTATGCTTTGTGTCTTTTTTCGTTTATTGGCTAGCTCCAATCTGAAATTTTTAAAGCCTTCGTTTTGAGGAGAACCTGTTACCTTTAACCCTTGAACCAAGTTTTCTAATTCTGTCTCTAATACCATATTGCCATTATGCCCAATAAATTCAAAATATATTTTTTCGGGAAAATAGATAAAATATAACCCTTCATCTATTCCATTTTTATCATAGAAAACAAAATAACCATTCTCATCTTTTACTTTCAAGCTATCTTGTATGTACTGTTGTCCAGCATATATATATCCAAAGTATATTTGGTTTTCGTCAAAGTTGTGTACTTTTATCTTAATAGTGCATTCATCAAGATTATATTGTGCAATAGAGACATTAGGAGCAAGAAAAGCCCAAACTAAAATCAGTAATAAAGTTTTGCTAAATTTTTTCATTTTTCTTTTTTTTTACTTTTAACATTCTTCCATCACCATCTATCACTACTATTTTTTGATCTTTTTGTATAAATCCTCCCATGGTGCTTGCATCATAGATATTGCCATCTATTATTACTTTTCCACTTGGTCTTAATACTGTATACGTTTTGCCTTCTTTATGAATTAAGGGCTCTTGCGAAAATGTTGCGGAGTATCCTGCTTGTCTATTTTGAGTGGTTTGCAACGCTACGTGCCGAAACATGTTTGTTTGAACAAATTTAACTCCCAATACAAACATTAAAATAAAACTTCCCAAGGATCCCAACAATGCTGCCATGACTGCATCAAATAATGCGCCTGGCTTTACAAATGAAAAGTCAAATAAGTCATTGTCCAACATGATTAGTATCAAAGCCGAAAACGAGCATATTATTCCCAATATGCCTGCAATTCCAAAACCGGGTATTACCAATACTTCCGCTGCAATGAGTACTACTCCTACAAAAAAGAGGATTATTTCCCAATTAGCAGCCAGTCCGTTCATGTAGTATGGAACCAAATAGAGTATTAGGGCAATGATGGATGCAGCAATGGGAAATCCCACGCCGGGTGATTGCAATTCGTAATAAATACCTCCTATAATAATAAGGATTAATATCCCACTTAAAAATGGGTTGAGAAAAAAACGAATTATTTTTTCGGAGGAGCTTAACTCAAAGTTTATTAGTTCATAATTGGAAATGTTATTCCACTCTAATATTTCTTCTATAGAGTTAAGTTCTTTTTCACAAAAACCATGTTTAATGGCTTCGTATGTAGATAGTGTTATTACTTTTCCTTCTTGCGATATACTATCTACTTCTATGTCTTGGTCTACCATTGCTTCTGCTATTTTGGGGTCTCTCCCGTTAGCTACAGCTGTAGATCGCATCATGGATCGCATATAGGATTGATATTTATCTGGGGCAGCTTCTCCTTCTCCACCCGTTACTACAGTGGCAGCGCCAATACTTGCGCCTCTTGCCATGTATATGCTATCACAAGCAATAGATATCAATGCTCCTGCTGATGCTGCGTCTTTATTAATAAATACATAAATAGGGTTTGAGTAGTCTAATATTCTGCTTCTAACATCATCTGCATCAGGTAGTGCTCCTCCATATGTATCCATTTCTATAATTACAAGATCTGCATCAATTTCGCTTGCATGTTCTAATGCTAATTTTGTATACCTGTTGATTCGTTTGTCTATTTCTGCATCTATTTTCATCACTAATATTTTTTTCTTTTCCTCATTGAAAACAGAAGAGGGAGGTGCAAAATTTTCATTTGCAAAAGCAAGCGATGCTAATGATATACAGGCGAATACAAAAAGCAATATATAGCTATTTTTCTTTGACATGTCAATATGCAATTTTATGTAAATATATGATTTTAATTAAAAAGTTAATTACAAAAAACATAAATATAAAAATAAAACCAAATTATTTCTTTTTTAATGTTTTCAAATTCAATATTGTGATATGTATAATAGAAAAACCAAAGGCTTATTCGGAATGAATAAGCCTTTGGTCAATGTAATCATAAGTTGTAAAAATTGTAAAACGTTATCTTTATTTCATTTCTTTCTTATACGTCATTTTCATTATTTATTTTTGTGCTTTTTTTCGTGCTTATGGCTGCTACGATGCTCTTGTTCAGTCAATCGTTTTATTAACATTCGTCTGAATTCTCCATCTGCCCTTATTAAATGTACTATTTGTTCATTTGTCATTACTTCTTTTAACTCTCCAAACATTTCTTTCTCTAATTTCAGTTGCTCTTCTCTTATTCTGCAATACTCTTTTATAAGTGTCTCAAAATATTCTTCGGTTTCTTCATGAGACTGAAACATCATTTTCATAAGATAGTCGTAATATTCTTTTCTTCCCTCACTGTACTTGCCATAAATATCCCAAAACATTGGGACTTGTTCTGGTGATAAATCTAATTTTTGCGATATAAATTTGGTGTGTACCTTTCTAACTCGTTCAAACCCATTATTGCTTGGTTTTTTTCTGGCTTCTTGTCCTTGAGCATAGCCACAGCCCAAACTTATTATGAATAATATAAGAAGTGCTTTTTTCATCTTTATAATTTTTTTCACCTCCTACTTACGTATTCATAATATATTACTTCTAGATCTTCTGAGGCAAAGATATTATCGCTTTCGTTTTGCATCTCTGTGCTTAAATCCAGCACAGATTCAGTTGTATACAAACCTCTTTTGCTTTCTGGGTAAATTGGTTCACTTGAAATGCTGGAAGGGCTATTTTCGAAATATTCTATAATATCTTGCCGTGACAATTTAGACACCTGATAATCAATGTCTTGTTGACGTAAGTATGTTATTGCTATTTGCCATCCTGCAAATAAGGTAACTACTATTACTCCTATTGCAGTAAGGACTGAGGGGCTTTTAATAACTTCAAATCTATTTTTTAGCTGATAAACAAAGGATGGTGAATATTTTTGTTCTGTTGTTATCTTTTTTTGCACGTTTCCAAGAAAATCATCAAAGTATCCTTCTGGAACTTTGTAAATATTTTTCTTTTCCATATCCTCTAATTCCATAATATCTATTTTTTAATTATTTGACAATTACACAAACTAAAAGTTTAATTTTCTGCTATATATTTTTTTATTTTTTTTGTTGCTTGATGGTATGAAGCTTTTAAGGCTCCTACACTTGTTTCTAATATATCTGACATTTCTTCGTACTTCATTTCATCAAAGTATTTCATATTAAATACCATTTGTTGTTTTCTTGGTAATTTCAAAATGGCCTTTTGGAGTTTCATTTGCAATTCATCAGGGTCTATATAACGTCCATCTCCCAATTTATTACTCAATTCGGCGTTTATATCATAAATAGGCAAATAGTATCTTCTGCCCTTTTTTTTAAGAAAATTTAAACACTCGTTGGTGGCTATTCTATATATCCAAGTGTATAGTTTAGAGTCTCCTTGGAAAGAATCTACATTCTTCCATATTTTTACAAAGGTGTCTTGTGAAACATCATCTGCATAATCATGGTCTATAACCATTTTTCGTATATGCCAATATATTTTTTTTTGGTATTTTTTTACCAACAAATTAAAACCATAATGCTTGGTGTCATGATTTCTTATTTTTTCTAGTATTTCCTTGTCTTCCATCACCACTTGTAATGACTAAATTAAAAGCATATGGGGTTGAATTTAATGCTTTTCTGCTTTTTCGAATTCAAAAGTAGAAAAAAACTTATAAATATCTGTTATTTTAATTGTAAAATAATTTCATAAATAGATTGTTGTATATTCGTTCGTGTGTTTAGTTGCATAAGTTTAGTATTTTTTCGTGTTGGATACACTCTATTTGAAAGAAACACTAGTAAGATTTTATGTTCTGGATCTACCCATACAAAGTTTCCTGTAAACCCTGTGTGCCCAAAACTTTTTTGACTTACTAACGTAGCGGTAGTGCCATTGGGAGTTATTGTTGACTTTGGTCTATCGAAACCTAATGCTCTTCTGTTATCGTTAGGTTCACAAAATTGGCATTTTGTGAACTCAATTATTGTTGTTTTTTTCAAATATCTTTTTCCTCCATACTCCCCATAATTCATATACATTTGAAGTATTTTAGCTAAGTCGTTAGCATTAGAAAAAAGTCCTGCGTGCCCTGACACTCCTTTCATTAATATAGCCCCTTCATCGTGCACTCTGCCATGTATCTGCTCTTTTCTGAACAGAGTATCTTTTTCGGTAGGAATGATTTCATCTATGGGAAATTTCCGCAGGGGATTGTAGGTCAGGGTCGTCGCTCCAAGTGAATTATAAAAGGTGTCTTGTAAATATTCTTCATAGTTTTTTCCAGTCAATGAGGTTATAATTTCAGGATATAAATAGAAGGATAAATCTGAATATTTATACTCTTGTTTGTCTAATAATTCTATTTTTTTTATCTCTTTATATATCTTTTTATGGTAATTGTCAACAACAAACAGGTTATTAGCTATTGGATATGTATATTTTTTGTTTTGCTTATATTTAAAAGCTCTCTTTCGTAACGTTCCATTAGATTTTAGTTCTTCTTTCCAAAAGGGTATCCAACCAGGCAATTGAGACTGGTGTGCTAACATATTTCTAAATTTTAGTTTTTCTTTATTGGAGTTTTTAAAATAAGGAAGATATGTTGATAGGGTTGTATCCAAGTCAAAGATAGAGTTTTCATACATTTTCATCAAGCATGGCAAAGCTCCTACAATTTTTGTTACGGATGCAACATCATACAAATTGGTAGTTTGTACAGGATGGATGCTGTCATATGTTTGATAGCCATATCCTTCGTTTAAAATCACATTTCCGTCTAATGCTACTAATACTTGGCAGCCTGGCATAGCTTGTTGCGATATGGCTATATTTACCAAAGAATCTATTTTTTGTTTTATTTGTTGTTGAAAATCAAACGTGCCATTTTTTAAATAGGTAAGTCTTTGTATTGGCTCTATTCTATTGGGCACTCCATTCTCAAATGTATCTTCTTTTTGGTTGGCAATAATATTTTTAGCCCCAATGGCGCCAAATATCATTTGAGCAGTAAACGACTGCACTGTGTCGCTTCTTCTTGATGGCAAGATAACGGCTTTATATTTATTGAGAAAATCCATATTGGGTATTTGCTCTAAGCTGTCCCAAAAAACTAATATGGTATTTTTTGGGAATTTTTCTTGCTGGTTAATGGCATTCAAATATCTCAATGACGATGAGTCTGCTGATATGATCACCATATCACTTGCTGCTATTTTTTGCCAAAAAATTAAAAAAGGAGATAATGAAAGTTCTAATGGATAATAGAAAATGTTATTTGTTGGTGCATATAATGCAAGGGTATTGACAAAAGAGGAGTCTTGTTGCTTGCAAAAAGACAGACTGTTTATATTTAGGTTGCTTATTTCTCGTATGGGTAAAATATCATTGGTATTTTTTATTATGTTTATTGGTTGTTCTTGGGCTTCAAGATACTTTTGAATAAGGGCAATATAGTCCTTTTTTTCAGTGTCTTGAGCTGTTAATAAATGAAAAAAAGAACACACCAAAAGAAAAAAAACACTTGCACATATGCGTTGTGCATTTAAAAGGGGATGTAAATTATTTTTTAAAAGGTAAAACACTGTATTTCTTTGTTTAGGTTAGTCCCAATATTAACATAGCTTAAAGGCTAAAGTCGTTTCAAATTTTATCCTTTCCATGTAAAAATATAAAGAAAAACTATATTTTCAAGTTGAGATTTGTCAAAAACAGAAATTTAACAAAAAATTGGTTTTCATCATGTAGCAAAAAAGGTTTCTCTTTTGCGGAGAAACCTTTTTGTTTTTTAGACGTAAAAAACTCGTTTTTACATCATTCCTCCTCCCATTGGTGGCATTGGTGGCATTGGAGCAGCTTTTTCAGCTTCCTCAGCGTCTTCAGACACTACACACTCTGTTGTTAATAACAGAGCTGCAATAGATGCTGCATTTTCTAATGCTAACCTTGTAACCTTAGTAGGGTCTATGATTCCAGCTGCTACCATAGGCTCAAATTTGTCTTTTCTTGCATTGTAACCAAAATCATCTTTCTCTTCTTTCACCTTCTGTACAATCACAGCTCCTTCCTGTCCTGAATTTTGTACAATAACTCTCAACGGAGATTCTAGTGCTTTTTTCACTATGTTAACTCCTGTCAATTGATCCTCATTGGCATATGGGACGTTTGATAGTGCATTGATAGCTCTAACTAATGCAACCCCTCCTCCTGGCACTATTCCTTCTTGAACAGCAGCTCTTGTGGCATGTAGTGCATCGTCTACTCTATCTTTTTTCTCTTTCATTTCTACTTCTGTAGCTGCTCCTATATATAGAATAGCAACTCCCCCACTCAATTTGGCTAGTCTTTCTTGAAGTTTTTCCTTATCATACTCTGAAGTAGTTGTTTCTAATTGTGCTTTTATCTGGCCAATGCGTTTTTTAATATCATCTTTAACACCTTTACCATTCACAATAACACTTGTATCTTTGTCAATAGTAACTTTTTCTGCTCTTCCTAAATGCTCTAATGTTGCATTTTCCAGTTTATGGCCACTATCTTCTGATATTACTGTTCCGCCTGTCAATATGGCTATATCTTCAAGTAATGCTTTTCTTCTATCTCCAAAACCTGGAGCTTTGATAGCACAAACTTTCAAAGAGCCTCTCAATCTGTTTACAACTAATGTTGCTAATGCTTCGCCTTCTACTTCCTCTGCTATTATCAACAAAGGATTTCCTGTTTGTGCTGTAGCTTCTAAAACAGGCAACAATTCTTTCATTGCAGAGATTTTTTTATCGCATATCAAAATGTACGGATTCTCCAAATCTGCTTCCATCTTTTCAGAGTTAGTTATGAAATAGGGAGATAGGTATCCTCTATCTAACTCCATTCCTTCCACTACTTTTACTTCTGTTGTGGTTCCCTTTGCTTCTTCTACAGTTATCACTCCGTCTTTTCCTACTTTGTCCATTGCACTAGCTATCATTTGGCCAATTTCATCATCATTGTTTGCAGAAATTGAGGCAACTTGTGCTATTTCATTATTGCTTTTGATTGCTTTTGAGCGTTTTTTCAGGTCTTCAATCACTACCTTTATTGCTTGATCTATCCCTTTTTTTATATCCATAGGGTTCGCTCCTGCTGCTACGTTTTTAATTCCTTCTGTAAAGAGACCTTGTGCTAATAGTGTTGCAGTTGTTGTTCCATCACCTGCACTGTCAGCTGTTTTAGAAGCTACCTCTTTTACAAGTTGTGCTCCCATGTTTTCTATTGTGTCTTTTAAATCTATTTCTTTCGCTACCGTAACCCCATCTTTTGTGATTGCTGGTGCGCCGAATTTTTTTTCTAATATTACATTTCTCCCTTTAGGTCCAAGGGTTACTTTCACTGCATTTGCAATAACATCTACTCCTTGTTTCAGTTTTTCACGAGCAGAGGTGCTAAATTCTATTTGCTTTGATGCCATTTTATTTTTATTATTTTTTATAATTATACCAAAATTTAATTTTTAATTTCTTTTAGGGTGCTTATTTTATAACTGCAAAAATATCTGCTTCCCTCATTATAAGGTATTCTTTATCGTCAAGGATAATTTCTGTTCCTGCATATTTTCCATATAAGACTTTGTCTCCCTCTTTTAATGTCAAAGGCTCATCTTTTGTGCCTGTTCCAACTGCTACTACATTGCCTCTTTGAGGTTTTTCTTTTGCTGTTTCTGGTATAATAATTCCAGAAGCTGTTTTTTCCTCAGCTGCAGCTGGTTCGATTAATACTCGGTCTCCTAATGGTTTTACATTAACTTTTGTCATAAGATTTATTAATTTTAGTTTTAAATATTTTTTTTAACAACATAGATTTTGTCTTACCTCTTTTCATTTTCTATGCCAACTTTTATTTTATGTCTTTTTGTCACACTTGCTCTGACATATATTCTTTTTGTTTTGCTTTTGAGTTTTCTAGCATGACATATTTACATAAATAAAACAAAAAAGGCGTGTCTGCTTTTTTTCATTTTATTTTAATAAGCAATGGCATTTCTTTTAAAATAAAGACAAAATTATTCTGATGAGTTTGGTGTAGAGTCTATAACGTTTTGCATTTGCTCTTGTGGAAATGTTGGGGACGCTGGAATTTCATCTACTTTATCAATAACAGAGCTGCCTTCTTCAGATAGGTTTCTTTGGCTTGCCAAATAGGTTAACAACATACTTAATAGAAATATAAGAATGGCTAATCCCCATGTAACTTTTTCAAGGAAATCACTTGCTCTTTTTACTCCCATAATTTGAGAAGCACTTCCTCCAAACTGCCCGGAAAGTCCTTTTCCTTTTGGATTTTGCGCTAATATTACTAACACTAATAAAAGTGCTACAATGATTAATAGTGTTACTATAAATAAAAACATATTTTTATGATTTTAATGCTTCTAATGATTTAATTTTTTCTGCAAATTTCTCTTTTTTTTCAGGAAATTTCAAAATTAATTTCTTATAAATTTCTATTGCCTTATTTATTCTGCCTTGTTTTGTAGACAATTCTGCAAAATTTTCACTTATTATATCGTCTTCTAACAACACACTGTTACTAGACATATCTACCGATGGGCGCTCTATTGGCATATATTGCGGAGCTAAATATGGCTTATCTACTTTTTTAAAGTCACGGTGCCTATCTATGAGTTGATCTATTTTATTTTTTTCTGTATTTTTCGTCAATGGTATTTTTTCATCAGTTAGTGTGCCAATAGTTGGGTGATAAATTGTTCCTGAGTAGGCAAAGGACGTTGTTGTTTTGTATGGATAGGGTCACTCAAAACCACATCGTGCATTTGCGTTGTACGTTTTGGGGCTGTCACAGGTATTTTTTTCTGAATATTGTGCGATGCTGTACCTATCATACTGTCTTGAATATCATTCGCATAGTAGCTATAAGCGGGGATTTTTACATTTTCGGTCTTTGCTTCTTCATTTACTGCTTGTTTTTGAGGAACACTAATGGGCTGTGAGGATTTGTCATGTTGTTGATGGCGTTCTAGTTCTTTTCTATACGGATCGTCATAGAATTTAGGCACGCTCTCTCCTAAAAGTTTTTCTTTGTTCATTGTATCAAGTTTTCTTACACACTCTTTGTGCAACATTTTTTTTCTCTTGATGTTAAGCAAAAATTCCTGCAAGTCAATAGATCTTTTATATTCTTTGCTTGGCGTCTTCCATCTTTCATGGGCACTTTTAATGGTATTTATTGCATGGTTTTTATCTATTTGTTGGGGTATAGTTTCATTTTTCGCTAACGCTGGATGGAAGCGAGGAGGAGGCTTTTTCTCATCAATATATTTTTCTAATATGTATCTGTTTGTTGAGTATATTGCTGCTTTTTGAAGTATTTTTCGGTAATTTTGGTGTTTTATTTCATTGGAGATTTTAGAAGCAAGAATGATTAACGGCTGTGAATAAGGATATTTTTCTATAAGAGTTGTTAGCTCTTGTAGAATTTTTCTATTCCCTTTTTGGGGAGAATTTAAAATTAAACTTAATGCTTCTTTTTTCATCTGGGTTTAAATTTCTAATATTTCTACCAATTAGCCATAGTTTGGTTAAAGATATCTATTATAATTTGTTCAAATATAATTTCAATAAATTCTTCTTCGTTGCTTTCTAGCGGTTCTTGATCTGGGTCAAAATCATAAAAGAAACTAAATGATTTGTCTTTAAAGCTATTCTGTTCATCATAAAGATTAACATATGTAACTTTAACACCAATTGTCAATCTTTGGTTACTTGCCACATCAGGGGCATCTACTCCTGCTGAGGGTGCTATAGGTGTTATTCTATAGCTAGTAATACTTCCCTCAAATTGTATATCTCCTTCATCATTCACTAATGACAAACTGGTATTTTGTTGAAAATAGTCTTTCAACTCGTCTGTAAAAATTTGTGCCATTTCAGCTCTTCCTCCTACACTTTGGTCATAAAAGTTATCTACAAAAATAGTTTTAACATTAGGGTCAAGAGATATTCCTTTAAAAGAATATACTCCGCATCCAATCAAAATTGGAAGCAATATAATAAGAGTTATTTTATTCACCAATTTTATAAAATTTTATTTTTCTATATAATGTTCTTTCAGATATTCCTAAGTCTTTTGCTGCTTGTCGTCTTTTGTTTTTATTTTTTTGTAACGCCTTTGTAATGAGGTCTTTTTCGTTTTCATTGAGTGAAAATGACTCTGTTTCTTTTTCCTCATTATAATTTTCTTGCTCTTCTACTTTATCTAATTCAAAGGTGCGCATATTGCTTTGTTGTGTTTTTAAATATTTTGAGTCACTTGGGGTACCAGAATAAGCTGTCTCTTGTTCTTGCGCTGTTGCTGCAACTCCGTATATCATTTTTTTCAGATCGTCTATATCCTTCCGCATATCAAACAATATTTTATAAAGAATTTCTCTATCACTAAAAGAGTGTTGTTCGCTATTATTATTCTCTGACAAAGATAACATTGGAAGTCTATTGTCTTCTTCTGGTAAATATTTCAACAGTGTATCTAATGTTATAGTTCTATCTATTTCTAACACAGAGATTTGCTCTACTAAATTCTTCAATTGCCTTATATTTCCTGAAAATCTGTATGTTAATAGTCTTTCTTTTGCTTCTTCTGTGAGTTGTATAGGCTCTACCTTATATTTATCCACAAAATCGCTGGCAAACTTCATAAAAAGCAATATAATGTCATTGCCTCTTTTTCTTAGTGGCGGTACAAATATTGGCACGGTATTTAATCTATAATAAAGATCTTGCCGAAATTTACCTGATTTCACCAAAGTCATTAAATCTTTATTGGTTGCTGCAACAACTCTAACGTCTGTCTTTTGTACTTTTGATGATCCTACTTTTATGAATTCTTTGTTTTCTAACACTCTCAACAATCTTGCTTGAGTGCTCAACGGCATCTCTGCTATTTCATCTAAAAAGATTGTTCCTTTATTGGTTTCTTCAAAATACCCTTTTCTTGTTTCATGTGCTCCTGTGAATGCTCCTTTTTCATGCCCAAAAAGCTCAGAATCTATTGTCCCCCCTGGGATAGCACCGCAATTGACGGCAATAAATTTGCCGTGTTTTCTATAATTTAATGCGTGTATGATTTTGGAAAAGGACTCTTTGCCACTTCCACTCTCTCCCGTTATCAACACAGTCATATCTGTGGGGGCTACCTGAATAGCTATGCTAATAGCGTGGTTGAGCTCTGAAGAGTTTCCAACAATACCAAAACGAGCTTTGAGGCTTTGCATTTTCTCTAAATCCATATATTTATACCTTTTTTGCTTCCTTTCCAAATAATGTTGCTGATGTACAGTCTTCAATTAATACTGTTATATATTGTCCTTTTTTGAAATCTTGCTTAGGGAAAATCACTACTTTGTTAGATGATGTTCTTCCTTGCAAAAAGTCTTGTGATCGCTTTGATGTTCCTTCTATTAGAACAATATGTTTTTTACCTATTTCTTTTTGATTTCTTTCCAATGAGTGTTGTTGTTGTTTGGCGATTATTTCATTTAACCGTTGTTTTTTAATATTCAAAGGAACATTGTCTTTTAATGTGCGGTGTGCAAGTGTATTAGGGCGTTCGGAATATACAAACATGTAGCTAAAGTCATATTTTACATAATCCATTAAAGCCAAGGTGTCCTGATGTTCTTCTTCTGTTTCACCGCAAAAGCCAGCAATCATATCTGATGAAATACCGCAGGTGTCACCCAAAATATTTCTTATTACGTCTATTCTCTCCATATACCATTCTGTTGTATATGTTCTATTCATTTGTTTCAATACTTTGTTGTTGCCACTTTGAGCCGGCAAGTGTATATATTTACAAATGTTATCATAACGCTTCATGGTGTGTAGCACCTCATCTGTCATATCTTTGGGGTGTGATGTTGAGAATCGTATTCTTAAATTCTTATCTACCAGTGCCACTTTTTCTAATAGCTTTGCAAAATTTATTGTCTCACCATTGGAGGTTGATTGATAGGAGTCTACATTTTGTCCTAAAAGCGTTATTTCTTTATATCCTTGTTTCGCCAATAATTCTGTTTCTTTTAATATAGAGTGCAAATCTCTGCTTCTTTCACGTCCTCTTGTAAAGGGTACTACACAAAAAGAACACATATTGTTGCATCCCCGCATGATGCTTACAAATGCTGTCACTTTATTAGAGTTTAGCCTCACAGGCATTATGTCGGAGTATGTCTCTTCTTTTGACAAGATAGTGTTTACCTGTTTATTGTCATAGGCTACTTTTGCTATGCAATCAGGCAGTTTCCTATAAGCATCTGGTCCAATCACCATATCTACTATATCTTCTTTTTCAAGCAGTTTGGACTTAAGACGTTCTGCCATGCAGCCTAATACGGCTATAATGAGGTTTGGGTTTTGTTTTTTTCGAGCCTTAAATTCCGTTAGTCTCTTCCAAATTGTTTGTTCTGCTTTGTCTCGTATTGAGCATGTGTTTATGAAAACAATATCAGCTTCTTCTTCTTTATTGGTGGTAATATACCCTTCTTCTTGCATAATAGCTGCAACCACCTCACTATCTGCAACATTCATTTGACACCCATAACTTTCAATATAAAGTTTACGCGTCAATAGGTGATTATCACATTGGGGAGTTACTTTTTTCTGTACTATATTTGCCTTATTCATCTATAATGTTAAATTACCAATAGAATAATTATAGTGCAAAGATAACAAAAATATGACAGTATGGCAGAAAATATTTTGATTTTCTATTTATTGAGTGACTTTGAATAATAAATATTTATAAGTAGTAAGGGGGTTTGATGTCCTATTTTGCTTAAATTAAGGGGCTTTATCATAAAAAGAGGCACAGTGATTGACATATATGTCTTTTTCTATGATAAGCTTTATTGCTTGGTTCTCACGGTCAGCAGTTCCCAAAGATGCATTATTTATTGTAGTAACATCTTTTCCCGTAGTCCAATAATATTCTTTTCCTCTATCTTTTTCTCTAAATAAAAAAGTACTATTCTGTTGGGGCATTATGGCAAAGTCTGCACTATAAACATCTATATCCTCTCCTTTATTGTTGGTCACTACTGTTTTCGCTTTATACCCATCAGCAGTGGCAATGTATTCAGTAATGCATGTCATGCCTCCCAAGCCTTTACTTCCTCCTATTCTCTCCATTATTCCTGTAGAACTAAAGCTAATAATTTTCCACTGATTATCCTCTCCTCTCTCAAAGGTAAAAGTGGTAAACTCTTTGTTTTTTCTTGCCCATTGAGTGTCTCCTGCAAGCTCATTATCAATAACACATGATGCTACGGCATAGTTATCATAAACATAAACATCTAAAATGTCTATTATTTTATACGTTACGCTTACTACTTTTGTAACTGTATCTAGATATCGAACAAATACTTCATATGGATTTGTAAACAGCACATCTTTCTTGTCTGTATTTAATAAAATGACAATAGACAATAGTTTTTCTGACACAAAATTTAATACTGATTCTTTGTCTTTTGTATTTGGTAAATTTTCATATGCCTCAGCAAAAGTATAAAGAATCTGCCGTATTTCATTCTCGTCCATACTCGGGATATTATCATTAGGCGCATAGTCAGGAGCAATACCAGATTGAGCTTTTACGTCTAACAAAATTATAAAATAAAAAACGCTACTCAAAAGCGCAAAAAGCATGTTTTTTCTTACCATATTCATGAGTTTATAAGTTAAGGGTTGCCATGTTTAAATATAATTTGTAGCTTTGCTTATCTTTTGCAACAATTAATATCAAATTTATATAGCGAATTAAATTACTTTTGTAACATTATGCAAATTTCTTATGATTTTTATTAATTAGCTCCTATAAATATAGCATAGAATAATAAAAAGTAGGGTTTAAAATTAAAAAATAATGAAAAAAATAGATGCACTAAGTCAAGTAGCAGAGTTTCATAAATTGTTTGGACATCCTATTGAAGGCAGCCCCAAAATGCCTTCCAAAGCATTGGCTAACCTCAGAATAGATTTATTGGAAGAGGAATTAGAAGAATTAAAAACAGCTATACATAACAACGATATGGTAGAGGTTGCAGATGCTTTGTGCGACATACAATACGTGCTTGCAGGAGCAATACTTGTATTTGGTTTAGGAGATAAATTTAAAACTCTATTTGACGAGGTACATCGAGCAAATATGAGCAAGGCTTGTAACTCTCAACAAGAGGCTCAACAAACCATAGAGTTTTATCGGCAAGAAAAAAACACAGATGCATATTATGTGAAAAAGAATAATAAGTATTTAGTTTATCGCAAAAAAGACAATAAAACACTAAAATCTATTCATTACGACAAAGAAAAATTAAAACCAATATTAAATTAAAAGTAAATAATGCTTGATCATTCCAAAAACAGCACAGAAATAAGTTTATTTGAATGCTTTAAGCAAGCATTTCACAGTGCTTTCAATGAACAAGCTTCATCTATTGAAGAGCTCCCACAATCAGGGTCATATCGTAGATATTTTCGAATAAAAAGCCCTAATAACAGTGTCATTGCATGTCATGGAGAAGATATCAAAGAAAATGAAGCTTTTTTAAGTTTCACAAAATATTTTTTAGCACAAGGCTTAAGCGTCCCTGAAATATATTTTGAAAGCAAAAAGAAAACACACTATTTGCTTTCAGACTTAGGAGATGAAACGTTGTTTTCTTTCCTTAAACAAAAAAGAAAGGCGGGCGTATTTCCTGCTTCTGCCATCAGCATATATAAAAGAGTGATAGAATACCTACCCAAATTTCAAATCACGGCGAGCAAAAATATAAACTATGCAAAGTGCTATCCTCGCCACGCTTTTGATAGGCAATCTATGGCATGGGATTTAAACTATTTTAAGTATTACTTTTTAAAACTTGCTAAAATACCTTTTGATGAACAATTACTTGAAAACGACTATAATACATTGATAGATTTTTTGCTTACTGCCGAACAAGATTATTTCATGTATCGAGACTTTCAGTCAAGGAACATCATGATAAAAGATGATGAGCTCTATTTTATAGACTATCAAGGCGGAAGAAAAGGCGCATTACAGTATGACGTAGTTTCTCTATTATTTGACTCAAAGGCAGACATTCCCTTTGAAGTAAAAAGCGATCTGGTTAACTACTATATGGATGTTTTAGAGAATTATATTTCTTTTGACAGAAAACTATTTCTTCAGCTTTATGACGCTTATACTTTGATTAGAATTATGCAAGCAATGGGAGCATATGGATTCAGGGGGCTACATGAACACAAAACATCATTTCTACAAAGTATTCCTTTCGCTTTGAAACAGTTGCATACTTTACTAAAAAACATACACTTAACTATACACACACCCCATTTGCTGCATACATTAAACCTTCTATTTGAATCTGAAGAATTAAAAAAACATGAAAAGATATACAAAAATATCATGCACCCAATTAATGTGTCTATTAGCAGCTTTTCATATAGAACTGGATTTATAGAAAACAAGTATGATGATGGAGGAGGGTATGTATTTGATTGTAGGCACTTAACTAACCCTGGTAGATATCAAGAGTATAAAACCCTTACGGGATTAGACCAAAAAACAATAGAGTTCTTTCAAGAACGAAATGAGACAACGAGTTTTTTGGCAAAAGTATTCCAAATAGTAGACAATAGCATAGAAAAGTATATGGATAGGGGGTTTCAGCACTTACAAATAGATTTTGGATGCACTGGAGGACAACACAGATCAGTTTACTGCGCTGAGAAACTCAAA
>JAQGDQ010001238.1:2500-53087 GCA_030141605.1 Tubiluchus corallicola | reverse complement strand
TATATACATATATACTGTCAAAATTCTTGCACCTAATGGTCATCGTGGAAGTTTAAATGTTCATGATTTGTGCAGTGTTAATCTTAATACAAGCTCTGTGTATAATAGAACATTAATACAATTTTTTTACATTTAAGTAAAGGGTTATTTGTGCTTTTTAACAAATGTTTTGTACACCGTTCTAAACAAGTCATACAAGTCACTTACCAGGAATGACGTAATTAAGTTTTTGAACTGATTTGCCTCGACATCGGACAGCACATGCATGCCACCCTCTTTATCTTTTAGACCCGTAGTGATAATTTTCACTTCCAGCTTCCGTCCTGCAAATGAAACATTTTGCTTATCATTCTCCCTATCCCGAATGGTACCAGACAAATGATGTGTTTGTATTTCAGGATACAGGATAATTTCAGAAGCTGTACACCAGGGATGAATATCATTCTCCCTATCCCGAATGGTACCAGACAAATGATGTGTTTGTATTTCAGGATATAGGATAATTTCCCAAGCTGTACACCAGGGATGAATATCATTCTCCCTATCCCGAATGGTACCAGACAAATGATGTGTTTGTATTTCAGGATACAGGATAATTTCCCAAGCTGTACACCAGGGATGAATATCATTCTCCCTATCCCTGATGCTACCAGACAAATGATGTGTTTGTATTTCAGGATACAGGATAATTTCCCAAGCTGTACACCAGGGATGAATATCATTCTCCCTATCCCTGATGCTACCAGACAAATGATGTGTTTGTATTTCAGGATACAGGATAATTTCCCAAGCTGTACACCAGGGATGAATATCATTCTCCCTATCCCTGATGCTACCAGACAAATGATGTGTTTGTATTTCAGGATACAGGATAATTTCCCAAGCTGTACACCAGGGATGAATATCATTCTCCCTATCCCTGATGCTACCAGACAAATGATGTGTTTGTATTTCAGGATACAGGATAATTTCCCAAGCTGTACACCAGGGATGAATATCATTCTCCCTATCCCTGATGCTACCAGACAAATGATGTGTTTGTATTTCAGGATACAGGATAAGTTCCCAAGCTGTACACCAGGGATGAATATCATTCTCCCTATCCCTGATGCTACCAGACAAATGATGTGTTTGTATTTCAGGATATAGGATAAGTTCCCAAGCTGTACACCAGGGATGGATATCATTCTCTCTATCCCTGATGCCACCAGACAAATAATGTGTTTGTATTTCAGGATACAGGATAATTTCCCAAGCTGTACACCAGGGATGGAATGCTCTTAGAAAACTTTACAAACTAACCAGGAGTCAAAACATATGTAGGTAAGTGTATGAGGGTCAAAACATACGTAGGTAAGTGTACGAATGTCAAAACATACATAGGTAAGTGTATGAAGGTCAAAACATACATAGGTAAGTGTATGAAGGTCAAAACATACATAGGTAAGTGTGTGAAGGTCAAAACATACATAGGTAAGTGTGTGAAGGTCAAAACATACATAGGTAAGTGTATGAAGGTCAAAACATACATAGGTAAGTGTATGAAGGTCAAAACATACATAGGTAAGTATATGAAGGTCAAAACATACATAGGTAAATGTATGAAGGTCAAAGCATACATAGGTAAATGTATGAAGGTCAAAACATACATAGGTAAGTGTATGAAGGTCAAAACATACATAGGTAAGTGTATGAGGGTCAAAACATACATAGGTAAGTGTATGAAGGTCAAAACATACATAGGTAAGTGCATGAAGGTCAAAACATACATAGGTAAGTGTATGAAGGTCAAAACATACATAGGTAAGTGTATGAGGGTCAAAACATACATAGGTAAGTGTATGAAGGTGAAAACATACATAGGTAAGTGTATGAAGGTCAAAACATACATAGGTAAGTGTATGAAGGTCAAAACATACATAGGTAAGTGTATGAAGGTCAAAACACACATAGGTAAGTGTATGAAGGTCAAAACATACATAGGTAAGTGCATGAAGGTCAAAACATACATAGGTAAGTGTATGAAGGTCAAAACATACATAGGTAAGTGTACGAAGGTCAAAACATACATAGATAAGTGTATGAAGGTCAAAGCATACATAGGTAAGTGTATGAAGGTCAAAACATACATAGGTAAGTGCATGAAGGTCAAAACATACATAGGTAAGTGTATGAGGGTCAAAACATACATAGGTAAGTGTATGAAGGTCAAAACACACATAGGTAAGTGCATGAAGGTCAAAACATACATAGGTAAATGCATGAAGGTCAAAACATACATAGGTAAGTGTATGAAGGTCAAAACATACATAGGTAAGTGTACGAAGGTCAAAACATACATAGGTAAGTGCATGAAGGTCAAAACATACATAGGTAAGTGTATGAAGGTCAAAACATACATAGGTAAGTGTACGAAGGTCAAAACATACATAGGTAAGTGTACGAAGGTCAAAACATACATAGGTAAGTGTATGAAGGTCAAAACATACATAGGTAAGTGTATGAAGGTCAAAACATACATAGGTAAGTGTATGAAGGTCAAAACATACATAGGTAAGTGTATGAAGGTCAAAACACACATAGGTAAGTGTATGAAGGTCAAAACATACATAGGTAAGTGCATGAAGGTCAAAACATACATAGGTAAGTGTATGAAGGTCAAAACATACATAGGTAAGTGTACGAAGGTCAAAACATACATAGATAAGTGTATGAAGGTCAAAGCATACATAGGTAAGTGTATGAAGGTCAAAACATACATAGGTAAGTGCATGAAGGTCAAAACATACATAGGTAAGTGTATGAGGGTCAAAACATACATAGGTAAGTGTATGAAGGTCAAAACATACATAGGTAAGTGCATGAAGGTCAAAACATACATAGGTAAGTGTATGAGGGTCAAAACATACATAGGTAAGTGTATGAGGGTCAAAACATACATAGGTAAGTGATAGTAAACATGTTTTTATTCTTCATATACTTTTAAACATGATTCTGCCTATTTTCAAAAATTTTATTTTCCCATTTTTCAAATCAGAAATGCATAAATTTGCCAGCAAAAGGGTTAAGAGACCATAAAATAAAGGATTCCAGTTATAAAGCATTTTGCTACAAATTTTAGTCGAAATTCACCTCCAGTATCCAGCCCCGCCTTGAACAGTTGGTCCTGGATCATTTTTTCCAGTTTCTCCACCTGAGCATTTTGATCTTCCTGCTGCTTTAGCACCCGCTCCACCCGCTTGCTGATCCGACTCACTCGCACTTGTATATTATCTAGATCCGGTTTTAGAAGATCGTCGCCACTAATGTCATCTGTACCTGCTGTAAAGGAAGACAAAAACATTTCAGCTATTTCAAGAGTTCTACGTGAATCCCATAGGCCAGGGGTGTGCAAATTATCTGACTAGCCGGGCCACATTAAACTTTCCCACAATTCCTGCGGGCCACAAGCAGTTTGATCAAGGAGCCAAGTACAGAAAGGCCTAATAACGATTTTTTTTGCATCCGACCTGCGTACATCATTACTACTACACTCAAAAAACTATTTTAGAAGTTATAAAAATTTATATTACAAACCATATATTTCTACTTTCAGGACAGATAGTGGTAATTTCGTTACAATGTATATTAGTAATATGTATCACACAGTCTGTGTAGCACAGTGACATTAAGCTACAACCGTCTTGTAAGGGTTAATGGCATCCGATCTAGTAGAAAAAACTACCCGCACTATCTTTGGGATCGTGGCACGGACTTCAGCTGGATACACTCAATTAATCGCCCGGGCCGCACTTTCATTAGGTTGACAAATCTCTTCGCGGGCCGCACAAATTCTCTCGGCGGGCCACAAGTGGCCTGCGGGCCGCAATTTGCACACCCCTGCCATAGGCATTGACTCTGCTCACTAAACGATTAACCAACAGCAAAAATGGCATTTGCTTAGGGATAGATCTTGCAGTGGCTGAGACCACTGCTGAACTGCTGCGTTATCTACAGGGAGTGAAAATCATATCCATTTTATCGTAAAACCATTTTATCACATCCACTTTTCTCTCTCTAGTATTTATCTGTCGTGTTCCTTTGCTTAATGTTTTTCAATTTTATGTGAAACTGTTACCACATTTTTTCGATGTCTACTTCTCCTAGTCGGTCAGTCACTTCAACAAACAGTTTTGGATTTCTGTGTCACCTACTGTACCAAACATTCACTGCATCCAGATCTTGTAAAATATTTAAAGAAAAATTTTTTATTTATCCATCTCCCACTCACCTGCTTAAACGGCCAAGGTTATCTAACATACTTTGGTAGTTTCATAGCATTTGAATGCTTCCAGCCCATAGATTTGAGCGGGTCTGACCACTTCTTTGTAGACTTTCCCTTTAAGTCTCACCGACTCATTAAAACCCAACTTGATTTAATATAAGAAATTTTATAAGATAACGTAAGATAACGCAATGACAAGATACATAACGTAAGATAACGCAATGACAAGATACATAACGTAAGATAACGCAATGGCAAGATACATAACGTAAGATAACACAATGACAAGATACATAACGTAAGATAACGCAATGGCAAGATACATAACGTAAGATAACGCAATGACAAGATACATAACGTAAGATAACGCAATGACAAGATACATAACGTAAGATAACGCAATGACAAGATACATAACGTAAGATAACGCTATGACGTGATACATAGCGTAAGATAACGCAATGACAAGATACATAACGTAAGATAACGCAATGACATGATACATAACATAAGATAACGCAATGACAAGATACATAACGTAAGATAACGCAATGACACGATACATAACGTAAGATAATGCAATGACAAGATACATAACGTAAGATAACGCAATGACACGATACATAACGTAAGATAACGCAATGACAAGATACATAATGTAAGATAACGTAATGACATGATACATAACATAAGATAACGCAATGACGTCAGATACAGAAATGAAACGAAACTGCCACATTTCAACCCAGGGTGTGAAAGTCATTTTTGAAGTTGTTGTTCAGTCACTTTGTTATGATTGAGTTTAGACACAGAGAAGTATGAATAGGAACCAAAAATCTATAATAAATATTTGCACTGCACACAACAGAAAAGTGTTTATTAAACTACAGAAAACACGAGTAGCAAAACTGCTGCACTGAACATTGAGCAAAAACTAGAAAGCAAGAAACAGTCAGTAAAACCTGTTTCACAGCCAGTATACAGGTATAGAACTTGACCTATGCAGAGTTGCACAGGCTTCACAACAACCATTAATTTTAGATAGGGAGAGGACCATTGTGTATGTAGTCACTAGACCATACAATTATACTGAAGGTAAGTCAGCTGGTAGAATGTAACAAGATTAGCACATAGATGGCAGCACCTAACTACTATGTACAATAAACTTGACCTATGCAGAGTTGCACAGGCTTCACAACAACCATTAATTTTAGATAGGGAGAGAACCAGTGTGCATGTAGTCACTGGACCATACAATTATACTGAAGGTAAGTCAGCTGGTAGAATGTAACAAGATCAGCACATAGATGGCAGCACCTAACTACAATGTACAATTCCAACTTCCACACATGGTTCAAAGACATTCGAAGTACAACTACTCAACAAACGCAAACAAATATTCTTCATGAATCACAGAAAAGTAACAAAATACTCACCAGGCTCATCTGCAGTAACATCATCACCTGGAGACTCAGCTAACTCATCGCCATCAAAAGCAGTGGCATCGGAATCTGGTTGCCCGGCAACTGATGCGAAGCCTCCATCCCACTTTTCTCCTTCCTCGGCAATCAGTCCTTGATAGTCTTCGTCTTTTACTAAAAAAATTTTTGTAGTTCTTTTACTAAAAAAATAACTGATTTGTAGTTCAGCGTTATTTCTTGCTTTAAAAATTTAAGTAGATTCTAAACCTATTAAAGGAAAACAGGGTGACTTTTCATATCCTACCTCACTTTGAAGTAAAGTAAAAAGTATAAAGTTTATCATATCCTACCTCACTTTGAAGTAAAGTAAAAAGTATAAAGTTTATCATATCCTACCTCACTTTGAAGTAAAGTAAAAAGTATACGGTTTATCATATCCTACCTCACTTTGAAGTAAAGTAAAAAGTATAAAGTTTATCATATCCTACCTCACTTTGAAGTAAAGTAAAAAGTATACGGTTTATCATATCCTACCTCACTTTGAAGTATAGTAAAAAGTATAAAGTTTATCATATCCTACCTCACTTTGAAGTATAGTAAAAAGTATACGGTTTATCATATCCTACCTCACTTTGAAGTATAGTAAAAAGTATACAGTTTATCATATCCTACCTCACTTTGAAGTAAAGTAAAAAGTATAAAGTTTATCATATCCTACCTCACTTTGAAGTAAAGTAAAAAGTATACGGTTTATCATATCCTACCTCACTTTGAAGTATAGTAAAAAGTATAAAGTTTATCATATCCTACCTCACTTTGAAGTATAGTAAAAAGTATACGGTTTATCATATCCTACCTCACTTTGAAGTATAGTAAAAAGTATACAGTTTATCATATCATACCTCACTTTGAAGTATAGTAAAAAGTATACGGTTTATCATATCCTACCTCACTTTGAAGTATAGTAAAAAGTATACGGTTTATCATATCCTACCTCACTTTGAAGTATAGTAAAAAGTATACGGTTTATCATATCCTACCTCACTTTGAAGTATAGTAAAAAGTATACAGTTTATCATATCCTACTTCACTTTGAAGTATAGTAAAAAGTATACGGTTTATCATATCCTACCTCACTTTGAAGTATAGTAAAAAGTATACAGTTTATCATATCCTACTTCACTTTGAAGTATAGTAAAAAGTATACAGTTTATCATATCCTACCTCACTTTGAAGTATAGTAAAAAGTATACAGTTTATCATATCCTACCTCACTTTGAAGTATAGTAAAAAGTATACAGTTTATCATATCCTACCTCACTTTGAAGTAAAGTAAAAAGTATACAGTTTATCATATCCTACCTCACTTTGAAGTATAGTAAAAAGTATACAGTTTATCATAACCTACCTCACTTTGAACTATAGTAAAAAGTATACAGTTTATCATATCCTACCTCGCTTTGAAGTATAGTAAAAAGTATACAGTTTATCATATCCTACCTCGCTTTGAAGTATAGTAAAAAGTATACAGTTTAACATATCCTACCTCACTTTGAAGTATAGTAAAAAGTATACAGTTTATCATATCCTACCTCACTTTGAAGTATAGTAAAAAGTATACAGTTTATCATATCCTACCTCACTTTGAAGTAAAGTAAAAAGTATACGGTTTATCATATCCTACCTCACTTTGAAGTATACAGTTTATCATATCCTACCTCACTTTGAAGTAAAGTAAAAAGTATACAGTTTATCATATCCTACCTCGCTTTGAAGTATAGTAAAAAGTATACAGTTTATCATATCCTACCTCACTTTGAAGTATAGTAAAAAGTATACAGTTTATCATATCCTACCTCACTTTGAAGTATAGTAAAAAGTATACAGTTTATCATATCCTACCTCACTTTGAAGTAGGGTAAAAAGTATACAGTTTATCATATCCTACCTCACTTTGAAGTAAAGTAAAAAGTATACCGTTGATCATATCCTACCTCACTTTGAAGTATAGTAAAAAGTATACGGTTTATCATATCCTACCTCACTTTGAAGTATAGTAAAAAGTATACAGTTTATCATATCCTACCTCACTTTGAAGTAGGGTAAAAAGTATACAGTTTATCATATCCTACCTCACTTTGAAGTAAAGTAAAAAGTATACCGTTGATCATATCCTACCTCACTTTGAAGTATAGTAAAAAGTATACGGTTTATCATATCCTACCTCACTTTGAAGTATAGTAAAAAGTATACAGTTTATCATATCCTACCTCACTTTGAAGTATAGCGAAAAGTATACCGTTGATCATATCCTACCTCACTTTGAAGTATAGTAAAAAGTATACGCTATAATAATGTCAAAGTGATTTCGATAATTAAATAACAGGTTAGAAACTTAATTAACGGCCAGCGAGCAAAGTTAGTGATGACGTCATAACTGAACATGATTTTCAACAGCACAAAAATTCCCAGAGTGCATTGCACATGTTTGGGAAAGGGAATATTGAAGTGCGGAACTGTACGAAATTCAGTATGATTCATAAAAACATAAAATTTCAAGTTTACTGCTGTGCTCACGCATGAACTCTCAAATATGTGCACTACGTCACAACTGAACACGTCTGAACTGAGAAGTACAGCACCTGTTTTTTGTGCAATGTATTTCCGAGATGCAAGTACTGGCACCCATTTAACTAGCAAATGGCGAATTGCACGTAACAGCGAAGAATTAGCCGCAGCAAGGCAAAATTAGGTTTTTGATGTAATAATTCTTTCACATAAGCTATTCTTAAAGAACAATATTTCACTTTCAATTTCTGGATTTGATTTCTCTACGAGCTACTGGGTCCGACATTTCTTTTATATTGAGATGAAACACTAGATGCACCAGCTATGCAAACACACAAAAATTGCATAAGAAACATCGCAAATAATTATGAAATATGAATAAATATGAAATAATATGCATAGGTTACACACAGCTACATTGATTCACATGGAAGCGATTGTAGTTTTTGCTTAAACAACTAGCTAGCATTACTTCCACAAAAGTTCAAGAATCCTATAAGTTACAGAAATTGCTTTCAAAGAACTAATACTTTCTAAACAAACGATAGTACATACATAGGAGAATTATATGTATAATGGCTCTTTCCCATATTATTATTTGTAAACAGAGTAAACATGGTGAATGATGCCTCTTTTTGTCTCTCACTTGTACATTTACTCTGTACTTAAAATTTATCAGTATATTGAGAATTATATTATTTAGTATTATTGTCCAAGTCAGTAGATTTGTTCTTAATCAATAAGCCTAGAAATAATGAAGTTGCACTCAAATCAAAATGTATTTAACTCCTGTTGTTGATTAATTGCATTATTAACCCAAAGTGTTTTTATCATTTCATAACAATTTTGACCTGTATTTCACATAAAATCTAAATGCTATTTTTAGTTTAATCAAGATTGACATTATTTTGTTGCCCGCTAATTAAAGTACATGTATATTCTTTTCTCTGGATTATATAGAAAATGTCATAATTTTAAAATTATTAAAGTTTCCTAAATTAAACTGATAACATTAATGCCCACCAGTATCTAAAAAAATATTTGGTAAAGGATAGCAGACTAGGTGACTTTATAGTCTTTTCGCTATCCTTTGTCTAGTTCTAGATCCATCTATACATTTTAACCATTTTTCAAAACTTATTAGAGATTCTTTTATTAATCATGTTTTATTGAACACTATAAAGAGATAAATAAATTGAAATTGAATTGAATTGAATCTGTACATGTTGAAATGATTTCGGTTGTTTGTGCTTCTCTTTTGTCCAAGCACATCCGCTTTATCTCTCAGGTGAGAGACGACGAAACTTAATTCAAAGAGTTAAATGATGATTACCCAGGTTGCTGCGGCTTAAGAGTATACAAAATATTAAGCTGACTCAAGTGATGTGTTGAAAAGAAAAGCTTAAAGTTACAAAGCAATTACCAACGACATCTTCATCAGCATCTTCGTCCATTATGTCAAGTTCATCATCGCCATAGTAATCTGGCTCATCCTCATCTGCATAAATCTCGTCAGTCTCTCCATCATCACCTTGTTGAACCTGTCGCATAAAATTGGTAGCTTTATTCGACTGAAAAATTCATCTATATTCTCACAAGAATGGTAATTTATGTATTTCAATTTATACCAGGGGTGCAGTTGAGGTGGAGCAAAGAGGAGACAGCTCCAATTAATAAATTCTGAGGAATTTTTGCTCCTCACAATACATATACATATAAATACATACACATATACATACACATATACATACACATATAAATACATACACATATGCATACACATATAAATACATACACATATACATACACATATAAATACATACACATATAAATACATACACATATACATACACATATAAATACATACACATATACATATAAATATATACACATAAATACATACACATATACATAAATACACATATACATACACATATAAATACATACACATATAATTGCAAACACAGCTAAATCCAATGCTGGATAAATTTTTACAGCTATACAACAGATATGTAGCAAATTCTTACCATCACTGATGCTAAGTGTTGCTGTACACTCAAAATTCCAAAACTTTACAGTAAGTACATTTAATAATACAGCAGTACATACCGGTTTAACTAGTTGAATAAAAATAATGCGCAAAATAACAGTAAAAATTCTAACTTACGATGTCTGCATGGTCACTGTACACTTTGTCTAAACGCTTCAACAACAGATTTAAAGTAGTAGCTAGCTCAGCGAAGTTCTCCTTTTTATTTAGTTCATCTACCAGTTGCTCATCCGTATCTGGTTCCTGTATAAAAGTCCAAACTCGCAAAATTACATCCGTTAGAAATGCAATATTTCTTACTTATGCGACTAATAAATTAAGTACTTAGAAACGTACTTAGGAAGTCTTAGGACAATAAAATAAAAAATAAATGAGCCACGGGTCAGCAGTCTCATTTTAGGGCTACTATTCGAAAAATTTATGCATTTCAACACTTTTACTGATACCAGGGGTGTGCAAATTGTGGCCCGCGGGCCACTTACGGCCCACCAAGAGAATTTGTGGGGCCCGCGAAGAGATTTGTCAACCTAATGAAAGTGCGGCCCGGGCGATTAACTGAGTGTATCCAGCTGAAGTCCGTGCCACGAACCCAAAGATAGTGCGATTAGTTTTTTCTACTAGATCGGATGCCATTAACCCTTACAAGACGGTTGTAGCTTAATGTCACTGTACTACACAGACTGTGTGATACACATTACTAATATGCATTGTAATGAAATTACCACTATCTGTCCTGAAAGTAGAGATATCTGGTTTGTAATATAAATTTTAATAACTTCTAAAATAATTTCTTGAGTGTAGTAGTAATGATGTACGCAGGTCGGATGCAAAAAAATCGTTATTAGGCCTTTCTGTACTTGGCTCCTTGATCAAACTGCCTGTGGCCCGCGGGAATTGCGGGAAAGTTTAATGTGGCCCGGCTAGTCAGAGAATTTGCACACCCCTGTTGTATACCGATTAAAGATTGTTAGAATTTCTGTACGCAGTACGGTGATTTTCTCTCACCCCCCCCCCCCGAGATTGAGAATTCGCAATTGCAGAGGCAAATGAAAATTGACTGTTTATTGTTAATCAATCGACTACTAATTGATCACTTAAATAAGAACGCCGGGTTTATGCTGCTCCTGGATTTAGCATTTTTAGCATTTTTAACGTTTTTTTAGCAACTATTGATCATGGACCAACTAGCTGTTTTTTTTTACTGCGTTTTTCTCTAACTTTTGCCATTTATTTTTATGAATAAGTGATCACAAGGTATTTTGAAAACAAAATTTGAAAGACTGTCTCTGGCTTTATATCTGGATTTAATCACTTATTAATTAACAGTTTGTATCAATTGATTACTCAGCCACAGTCGATGCTGCAGCTCGTTCAATGTGATCAATAACTGACTCTCTTGGCGCACACTCCATTGTCTTCCGAGACAGAAGGATGCCAACCAACCTAATACGCTAACACAGGGCTTTTGATTTGAATCTGCCACCTGCTGGTCCACTGCAGTTAACCCCCGTTTCTGGAACCTAAACATTTAATCACTTGACCAGTGGTTCTGCTCAGAATCTGTCACCCGCTTGTCCACTGCAGTTAACCTCGTTGTTTCTGGAAGCTAAACATTTAATCACTTGACCAGTGGTTTGCTTTTGAAGTTCTCGCTGCTGTTCACAGAGGAAAAAAGGTCACTGCAGCTCAAGCACTAGGTGACTTGGCATTTTGCGTGAACATGTATACCATGTAGCAACAAATTATCAACATTATTATCAGTACGAGAATTTCATAAACCAACCGACCTTGCATGAATTTTGTAATTTTTAGCGGTAACAATCAGATTTGTGCAATTTTTTTTCTTTTTTTATTAATCCACTTATATAAATTATGCTTCTTAAATAATTACACATAGGTATTTTTGACATTGATTCGTTTCTAAAATTCATTGCTAATGTGATGAGTCATGACTCGTACTTCTAAAGTAAAGGCTACACGCATCGGCTAACTGAATCAGTCGGTTAATTGGGTCAAAATACTTCCGTCCCAAAGTGAGTCTATTAAGAGGCATCTGCTGTACTTGAAGATGGCAACAATCTAAATGTGGAAGTTGTAATTGTATATTTTTTAGGTGCTGCCATCTATTAACTAATCCCTTTACATTTTACTAGCTAAACTCACCCCCAGTATAATTTTACAGTAATGGTTTTTGTGAAGCCAAGTTTGCATAATCACCTATACCTATATATAGTGACTGGATTTACTTTCTAGTCACTGTCTCACTCACACTCTCAGTGTTCAGTGCAGCAGTCGTGATACTCATGTTACTTACTGTCTAACTCTCAGTGTTCAGTGCAGGACACTCTTGTTCTCAGTGTTCAGTGTAGCAGTCATTCTACATACGTGTATGTAGTCTAATAAAAGCTTTTCAGTTTTGTGCAAATATGTAGTATAGTTGTTTATTCCTTTTCTACAAAGTGAGTTATCTACAACCTCAAACATGACTTTCACAAAGTTAGTTAAACCGATGATACCATGTCTTCCGCATCTGCAGCTTCATCTTTTAACATCTGTTTTAATTGCTGTCTTATCGTCAGCAGTTCCTGCTTGGTGCTCTGAAGTTTGCTCAACATTCCAATATCTGTAAAACAAGCGAGCATTGAATAATAAAGTTTGCAGCATAGTGAACAATCCTTTATATGATACTGCAAAAGCAAGACACGATATTGCATATGGTATTAAACAAGAACTACGGCCAAATCACGTTGAAAACACCGGTTCTCGTCTGATCATCGAAGTTAAGCAACATAGAGCCTGGCTAGTAGTTGGATGGGTGGCCGCCTAGGAATACCAGGTGCTGTAGGCTTGTGGGATGCCCACACTGTATCTCGACACTAGGCGGAGGAGCTGCACAAGCAGCCAACGGCTAGAGGGCGGAGGAGGTCAAGTGACCCAACGGCCATGTGTAGAGGAGTAAACCTTCCAAATCAGGAGTGGAGCCCCGAAGGCGGACCAGTGCAGCATGCTCACTGACTCTGGCAGCTCCTGCAGCCAACCTGGTGCCAAACGTATCGCTCAGCTTTCCTTTGGACTACACCAGGGAGGAAGAGAGGGGGTTCCTGTTGTCTGGGCAACTCAGGATCTCCATACACCTTGCCCAGGCGTGCCCAGGCCCTGGAGACGTTCAGGAATCGGACTGCTCAGCCACAGTCGACGCTGCAGCTCCATCAGTGTGATCAATAACTGAAACAAAACTATAAAGGAAAGCGTGTCATACACTAGGGGTGTGCAAATTATCTGACTAGCCGGGCCACATTAAACTTTCCCGCAATTCCTGTGGGTCACAGGCAGTTTGATCAAGGAGCCAAGTACAGAAAGGCCTAATAACGATTTTTTTTGCATCCGACCTGCGTACATCATTACTACTACACTCAAGAAACTATTTTAGAAGTTATTAAAATTTATATTAAAAACCATATATTTCTACTTTCAGGACAGATAGTGGTAATTTCATTACAATGCATATTAGTAATGTGTATCACACAGTCTGTGTAGTACAGTGTTATTAAGCTACAACCGTCTTGTAAGGGTTAATGGCATCCGATCTAGTAGAAAAAACTACCCGCACTATCTTTGGGATCGTGGCACGGACTTCAGCTGGATACACTCAATTAATCGCCCGGGCCGCACTTTCATTAGGTTGACAAACCTCTTCGCGGGCCGCACAAATTCTCTCGGCGGGGCGGAAGTGGCCCACGGGCCGCCAATTTGCACACCCCTGGACTAGAGCTTGTTAACTGACATTTCCTGATTTTTGTGAATTAAGAAAAGTCTCTCTGTAACACCCACCCTCATCCTCATCATCCTCGTTGTCTCGAGGCACAGGTTCATTCTCGCTTTCAGTCAATCCGTCGTCTTCATCGCCGTCTATCAGCTTACTCATTCTTTTGTCTTTATCGGCTGCCGTTTCAACAATGTCGTTCAGGTAGTTGTCAAAGTCTTTCACGTTGTCTAGCACTTTGAATTCAACAGAAACGTCGCTTTCTGAAACAACAATGTTTATGTGGCACAAGTAAAGAACAAAAAAATTATATTCTAACAGAACATTCGGAACTAACAGAACTGTTCCTGAAAATAGCAGCTTGATTCAAGATGTTAATGCCAACGATAACATATCGATATGAAAAATTTGCTTTTATTGTTATTGTATCGACATTATTTTTGGAACATTGTTATTATATCGAGTGCAGCGCTTACTACGACCATATCACGTTGAAAACACCCGTGACCCAACGGCCATGTATATAGGAGTAAACCTTCCAAATCAGGAGTGGAGCCCCGAAGGCGGACCAGTGCAGCATGCTCACTGACTCCGGCAGCTCTTGCAGCCAACCTGGTGCTAAACGTGTCGCTCCGCTTTCCTTTGGACTACACCAGGGAGGAAGAGAGGGGGTTCCTGTTGTCTGGGCAACTCAGGATCTCCATACACCTTGCCTAGGCGTGCGCCCTGGAAACGTACTGGAGACAGTACTCAAGGATCGCACTGCTCAGCCACAGTCGACGCTGCAGCTCCATCAATGTGATCAATAACTGACTCTCTTGGCGCACACTCCATTCTTGCCTGGGCAAGGTGTATGGAGATCCTGAGTAGCCCAGACAACAGGAACCCCCTCTCTTCCTCCCTGGTGTAGTCCAAAGGAAAGCAGAGCGATACGTTTGGCACCAGGTTGGCTGCAGGAGTTCCCGGAGTCAGTGAGCATGCTGCACTGGTCCGCCTTCGGGGCTCCACTCCTGATTTGGAAGGTTTACTCCTCTACACATGGCCGTTGGGTCACTTGATCTCCTCTGCCCTCTAGCCGTTGGCTGCTTGTGCAGCTCCTCCAGCCTAGTGTCGAGATACAGTGTGGGCATCCCGCAAGCCTACAGCACCTGGTATTCCTAGGCGGTCACCCATCCAAATACTAACCAGGCTCTAGGTTGCTTAACTTCGGTGATCAGACGAGAACCGGTGTTTTCAATGTGATTTGGCTGTAGCTATTCAAAAAAGTTAAAAAGAGCTATCTGTAAGATTGTTCGAATAATTTTCTTAACTTTTCTTCTTTCAAATAGCGGCTCCCTTCAGTCGGTTTAGTGACGTGCGAATGCCAAGAGCGCTACTTCTAGAGGTATTCTCCGACTGATGAAGGGAAGTTTCCCAGTTATATCTCACATAAGGAAATATATTATGTAGTTATAAATCTATGTGTATTACATCTGTCTGTCACAGCTTACGCATTAATATTATTTTATGACTAAACATAAATCACATGTATCTATACATTAATGGCAAAACAGCATACAAACTACGGCGTTGCAATACACTGAGACGCTTTGCATAGAACTGTGTGTATAGTACATAGAACTGTACTATACGCATGTATAGATAACTAACCAAACGTTCAGAATCATTTTTCTCGCTCGAAATAATTGATCAATTCGTATCATATTGTTCGAAAATTGGATTATCGATATCGTTGGAATAAAGCATCATATTGTATTGCCAAATTTGTATTGTTTAACATCCTTATGGCTAAATGTGAGACGAGAAAAAGTGTAGACAGCATCTAGCTGACGTCTAAGTCTTGCGTCAGACAGCATCTAGCTGATGTCTAAGTCTTGCGTCAGACAGCATCTAGCTGACGTCTAAGTCTTGCGTCAGACAGCATCTAGCTGACATACGTCTAAGTCTCGCATCTGCTTGCAAATCACTGATGGGAAATTAATTTTTTTGAAAATGGAGTAAACATATTGTACTGGAAACTGCCGCTTGAGTTGACCTTCATGGATTAGAAACAAAAAACCACTAGTATGTCAAAAGGAGAAAAATGTGCAACACCAATCAACAATAATAGTGCCGCTAACCTTTCTTCTTCTCCTCTTCTTTTTCTTCTTTCTCTGACAATAAAGATGACAGAAGCTCACTTCTCCTCTTCTTGGCTTCTTCGGCTTGTTGCTTCTTTGCTACAATGAAAATGTTTTTATTTATTTATTATTATTATTACATTCAGTACAATATTAAGCACACAGTGACATCAAAATTATTACTTCTACTGTATTCAATTATTATGTTTCATACACTATCGTTATCATAAAAGAATAATTGTACTGCAGTGGGCTAGAGAAGCAAAGGCTTGTATAAGCCCACTGTCATGTGAACCCGATAAAAAAGTAATGGATGAGTGAACAAAAAAAAAGAACTGGGAGAAAGGTTAGATCACACAGGAAGGGTAGAAAGATGCGTTAGTGGAAATGGTAGGAAGAAAGATAATAGATTGAGCTATATAATGTGCAAATTTGTTTATAAGAAGCATTAGATTTTGTGAATATAATAAAATGCAGGTCGTTTGAATGCATTGTCTATCAGACACAACCAGGAACGTAATCATAGTTCATATACAGAAGTCATGGTCACATGACATAACATAATAAAACGCAATAACATTTTAGTTATTATTATCTTCTTCTTCTTCTTCTTCTTCCCAGCTTTACCCGATTCGGGGTCGCCGTTGTGAATGAGTCTTCTCCACGCATTCCTGTTGTTGACCATCTCTTCATTTATGATCTTCTCTCTAAGGTCTCCATTAATACATTCAATACATCTCCGCTTGGGTCGCCTATTTCCCAGCACTTCCATTTCCATGACCTCCCTTCCCACATGATCTTCACCGACTCTTCTTTTCAGGTGTCCATACCATCGCAATCTTGCGAGGCTTCCACTACTTTTACTGTTCCTCTGATATTATTATTTCTAATTTTATCTCTTCTTGTTATTCCCACCATTCATCTCAACATCCTCATCTCCACCACACCCATTTTCTTCTATTCGGTCTTCTTTAGAGAAGCTGCTTCCAACCCATAGATTAGAGCGGGTCTGACCACTTCTTTGTGGACTTTACCTTTAAGTCTCACCGACTCATTCATAGAAGGTTTTGGCGCAATTTTTACAGGTGAATGCCCTTCCTGACCCCAACCCTCCCTATTTATCCGGGCTTGGGACCGGCACTGAGTTGGGCTGGCTTGCCCCCTCCAGTGGCTAGGTTTTTAGTTATTATTATTATCTATATTGCTGTTATTATCTTAATAATAATTTTATTTTTTTGCAAAGAGACAAAATATTACTTGTTAAAATTGTCTTTTTCTAATAATTTTTTTTTAATTAATAAACTACTTTCCTAAAAAGAACTTTATCATAATCATAAGAATTAACCTCATAAAAAGTTACTTAATTTTTCTGCAAACATCTTAAATTTTTTACACAATCTGTTGCTAGGTTGTGGCTCATTGGATAAGGCACCTGCATTTGTGACTGACGTGAGTTTGATGCTAGCTCTGAGCTCAGTGATTGTTTTGCCTGAATACTTGTAGTGAGACGAGTGATATATATATATATAGCTCCTCTGCCTAGTGTTGAGATACAGTGTGGGCTTCCCGCGCTGTATATATATATATATATACAGCGCAGGAAGCCCACACTGTATCTCAACACTAGGCAGAGGAGCGGCACAAGCAGCCAACGGCTAATGGACGGAGGAGGTGAAGTGACCCAACGGCCATGTGTAGAGGAGTAAAAGTTCCAAATCAGGAGTGGAGCCCCGAAGGGGGACCAGTGCAGAATGCTCACTGACTCCGGCAGCTCCTGCAGGCAACCTGGTGCCAAACGTATCACTCCGCTTTCCTTTGGACTACACCAGGGAGGAAGAGAGGGGGTTCCTGCTGTCTGGACAACTCAGGATCTCCAAACACCTTGCCCAGGCGTGCGCCCTGGAGACGTTCAAGGATCGGACTGCTCAGCCACAGTCGACGCTGCAGCTCCATCAATGTGATCAATAACTGACTCTCTTGGCGCACACTCCATTGTCTTCCGAGACAGAAGGATGCCAATAACATATATATATAAAACACACGCACATGAATCTGGCTGACATATGTCTACTGTTTCAATAGCTCATCATCATGCACTGCCCATTATATCAACTAGCTAGGGTTGTTATGTTTGATAAATTAAATGCAATACTTCTGCCTGAAAACCTTAATATAGCTGCCTTAGGAACTAATGGTCTGTTGAAGTTGTTATTATTCTGTAAAGATGAATTTAACTATGTTACAAACTGTAAAATATTCCAGTGCATACATGACTTTATATTAAGTAGTAAACGCTTCCAGTAGTTTCTCTCTGATATAAAATGCATCATTCTTAAATAATCGTACATTAATATTTACTAACCGTCATTTTTTACTAATGTCTAATGTATCACTGTAGTAAAACTTTAATATACTAAAGTATACTAAAAACTAAGTATAGTCTATTCTTACTGTAAATGTTCTTGTAAATAGTGTATAAAGTCTGTTGTGGTGAGGATCTTAAATCATGTTGTACAAACTGTCTGATCCAATCCTAAATAAATTATGTTTAAACTAACTAAATATTATTTACTTTAAAGTAGCCCTACCTTCCTCCTCTAACAAGTACTGTTCATACTGATCAGAGGACAACGCCGGATTGCAGACGATCGGATGAGGCTTTGACTTACGAGTCGGTTTCAGGTACGGATGATGACAAATCTTCATCGTGTGCACGTAAAGCAGGTAGATGCAAGTCTGCTGCTCCGAGATCTTCGCAATGTAGTCACCTTTTCCCTCTTCACACAGAAACTGCAAAGGTGCATAATTATTAGTCAGAAATTGTTAAAATTTTAATTTGATCTACCAGAAATAACTTTGCTATATAGCTAAAGGGTAAGAAAACCCTCTAGTCAACCCTCGTTAAACCGGACTAATTGGGGGTGGGGTGGGGGGGTTCCGGTTTAGCCTATTGTCCGATTTATCCGATATGCCTATATATATGGTCTATATTATACAGGAATAATCACCTTAATAAGGCGTATATACATTGCACTATATACTGCTGTGCACTATATACTATAGTGTATATTACTTTAAAATAGTTAACCTGTGAGGATAAAGAAATTATTGTACAATTGGTAGGCCGTGTTGTGTTTAGCACTCGGGCTCGGACGGAAATCTGTCAGTTTCCTTTACCACGGATGACGTCCATCTTATCCGATATAAGGGCTAACGGGGTCCGGTTTAACGAGGGTCGACTGTAAAAAGCTAAAAATACATGTTGAAATTTTGTATCACTATACGTCCTGTTTTACTGCACTCAGAGCTCATATTAGCAGCAAGGCTAAATAGAATTTGTAAATTTAAACTCGCGCGATGACCGTTACAAGCAGTTAGCCTTAAGTCCTTTGAAACCAGTTTAGATAAAATTTGAAAAAATAACCAGATCATGCATAACAAATTCTTTGTTAACTAAGAAAAAGTTTAAATTACTTTATATTGTCAATAACATCAATAATCTGTTTTTATTGAGTCAGTGATGCACACTGAGATGGCAATGCAATGCCATTTTACCAGGCATGTGAATATTTTAAATTGTATATATTAATTCTCTTGGTATATATATATATATATATATATATATATATATATATATATATATATTTATTTATATATATATAAGATTCGAGGCTACAGCTTCGATGAGGGCACCATTTGCGGCGATCTATATATCAAACGAAAGGTCTCGATCTAGTGTCGTGCCATTGGGGGTTTATTTTTCGAATCGGGCCTACCGAGACGAACCAGGGTGGGGGGCAAAAAACCTCCAAAAATGGCCGTGAGATCTGAAGAACGGGAACGGGCCATGGGTGGTACTGGCTATGGATAGATAGCCCATTCAGCGGTGGGTGTCATTGGCATATTCAGAATTTACAAGAGGGCCACGGCGTCCCGCAGCGGGCGTTTTCCTGGACCCAACTCACGATTTTTTCGAAATTTTGACCAAACAGCCTGCGGAAAAACTGTTCTAGCGGCGCCTAGTGGGACTCTCGTTATTAAAAATTTTCTATTCCAATTACACAAAACTTTCAAAAAGGTAAGCATAATGTAACTTTGTATGGAAAGTTTTGTGAGATATATTTTAAAATTCCCTTATCTTCCCATTTAACTTGAATGATAAAACTACTATGATACATTAACAATAAACATAAGTAAACATTCCATCATGATTTGTTAACCTGGTGCTCATACAATCTAAGTCAGGGGTGTGCAAATTGCGGCCCGCCGAGAGAATTTGTGCTGCCCGCGAAGAGATTTGTCAACCTAATGAAAGTGCGGCCCAGGCGATTAATTGAGTGTATCCAGCTGAAGTCTGTGCCACGATCTCAAAGATAGTGCCGGTAGTTTTTTCTACTAGATCGGATGCCATTAACCCTTACAAGACGGTTGTAGCTTAATGTCACTGTACTACACAGACTGTGTGATACACATTACTAATTTGCATTGTAATGAAATTACCACTATCTGTCCTGAAAATAGAGATATATGGTTTGTAATATAAACTTTAATAGTTTCTTGAGTGTAATAGTAATGATGTATGCAGGTCGGATGCAAAAAATCGTTATTAGGCCTTTCTGTACTTGGCTCCTTGATCAATCTGCCTGTGGCCCGCAGGAATTGCGGGAAAGTTTAATGTGGCCCGGCCACAATTAGTCTGATAAATTGCACACCCCTGGTTTAAGCAATGCACGTTTATGGAAAGCCACGAAGTCCATCAGTTGTATAATGTTCAAATGAACGGTGGCTACCAAGGTGCCGGAAAATTTCGTACAGCGGTAGTATAAATTAACTTCATGCTTTATAGGCAATCTTTCGCAAATTTCTTTGTTATAATAATAATAATAATAATAATAATGATAATAATAATAATATTTATTTAAAGTCAGCTTTTGTGTCAACAATTAACGTTAGCTCAAAGCGCTATTATCGCCGACTGTAAATAACAACCTACAACTACATAACAGAGACTATTATTACCCCACTTTTACCCTAAATACCACGTGTCAGGCAGGGCAACAGCAGGTACCATTTTTAAAGTCTTTGGTATGACCCGAACCCTGGTTCGAACTCACGACCTCCCAGACGGAAAGCAGACGTATTACCACTAGACTAAACCGTCTGGTCGAGTTCATATATTACTAAACTTATGTGATAACAATAAAATAAACTCAATATGCTAAATAACTTGCTGTTTCCTTTAACTAAATGTTTATTCCGTAGTGTAATACAACTATGAGGTACGATTGTACATGCATGTTCAGTTCACTCACCCTGACTTCTGCCCGGCGAGGTTTATTTGTTAAATCACACGTTGTCCCATTGACGTAGTGTTGACTATGATATCTCTGCAGCAAGTTGGTATTTTTGTCTGAATCCTAGAAATAAGAAATGCAGAGCAAAAGATAACAAAAACGATATGAACTTGGCAGGCAGCAAGCCCTCAGAAATAAGCTCTGTGGTGTACATAAATTTAACGAACTATTGGTTAAGCATAATCGCATAATCAAGTAAAGCCGACAGATTCATAACTGATACAATACTAAATATTTGAAATTGACTCAAAATGTGTACTACACTGCGCTACACTACTACACTGTTCACAAGTGTACTACACTGCGCTACACTACTACACTGTTCACAAGTGTACTACACTGCGCTACACTACTACACTGTTCACAAGTGTACTACACTGTGCTACACTACTACACTGTAGTTCACAAGTGTACTACACTGTGCTACACTACTACACTGTAGTTCACAAGTGCGAAGGAAAATTATTCACTGAGCTAACGAAATGGCAAGCAATATGCACAACTGTTAATAGAATTTTAGAAGCAGATTTTAAACAGGGAAGTATTAATACAACATAAACAGGTCTACACAAAAGTGATTCTACCCTTTCTCCCGCACCCCCCCCCCTAACTCTTTCCTTTATGTTTAATTTATCCTTTTTAATCAATAACTATAAAAATAATAGTCAATTTGTATACTATGGTGTAAATGAGGAGATAAATAAAAATGACTATGTCTATGTCTATGTCTATGTCTATGTCTATGTCTATGTCTATGATTCGCATACCTTTGAAGAGGAATTCGTGTTCCAATCAAACTCAGAATCATAAACGCCTAAAATGACTTCTGGACCAACAATTTTCATACCTGGAAAGCATGAATTTGTAAATACTATAAAGTGCACTGGTACTAATAATAATGGACGTTATCAAATAAAACCAGTGGCACAGTAAATGGCTTGTAGTGCCAGGGAGCAAAAACACTGCTGGCCTCCTAAGTTTTTATGTTCTATCATTTGTTTCGTAGGTGGTGCATCTACCTGAGCTCACCTTTCCTTTTTCTACTTGATTAATAGCATTATTAACCCAAAGTGTTTTTATCATTTCATAACAATTTTCACCTGTATTTCACATAAAATCTAAATGCAATTTTTAGTTTAATCAAGATTGACCTTATTTTGTTGCCCGCTAATTAAACTACATGTATATTCTTTTCTCTGGATTATATAGAAAATGTCATAAATTTAAAAATTACTATTGTTTCCCGAATTAAACTGATAACATTAATGCCCACCAGTGTCTAAAAAATCTTTTTATCTATATTCGGTAAAGGATAGCAGACTAGGTGACTTTATAGTCTTTTCGCTATCCTTTCTCTAGTTCTAGATCTATCTATACATTTTAACCATTTTTCAAAACTTATTAGAGATTCTTTTATTAATCATGTTTTATTGTAACACTATAAAGAGATAAATAAATTAAAATTGAACTGAATTGAATTGACTTGACGGGATAAAAATTTTTTTAGAATCGCTCCGAGTTTGAGTGCAGTATTGGACGAGCATAACTGTCTTCTAGGTGTTTCTTTAGGAAAGTTGCTTGTAAGATGAAAGTCATTAAGCACTCGGCTTCGGCATTAAAACATGCAAAGATTATGAAAGATACAGAACACTACAGGTTTTCACAATCACACAATCAGCATTTAGAGAATAATACCACTGTTATTTCTCAGGCTAGCATGTGTACAGTGAAGCCAGGTGTGTTGATTCTAGAGCGTCATTATTCATTTTTGCATTACCTGTAGAGTTTGTTTGACATGCTTGGCCGCTTTTGTATGAGAGGTTAGATAGCCTTAGCATAGAAAAAAATCCTGTTTTTAGTGGTATAGAGGCCAGTAGTTGTGAGGTCAGTATGCAACTGTTGTAAAATCAGTATGTCTCTGTTGATTTCTGAAGACTGGCTTAAAGTTTTTTCTACGGATCCTCAAATGTTTTTTCACCTTTTTACAATGAGTGGAAAATAAAATCTGTAAAACAAATAGCCAGTTTTCTACAACCACTGTCTGTTACTCCTAAAATTATCGATCTGCAAAGCTACGTGCCAGTTTGAAAACTGTTGTTAATTGGTAATTAATAATTAACAGTCGTTAAATTCAAGAGGAATTTTGCATCCTCTCTCCCTTGCGCCGGAGGATGATTGTCTCATGTCGCTCTGTTGCTGCGCATCTAAATAAAACTACAACTACAAAATGTAATATTTTCCTCCAACACAAATTTCCTCTACTTCAAATTTCAATAATCCTAATTTCAAATAACCAGAATATTTTTGAAAATATATTTACCATAGATTATGTATATATCTGAAACATGCTAATCTGATGTTTCCGAAAAACAGTTATAATAACTGTTTCCGTCACAGAACCAATCATAGTACAATTATCTTACTGCTTCATAGATGTTTCATTGCAACAATTGTTATATTATTCTAAATTTAACTGATAGTTGCGAAAAATAAATCCAACGTGCTAAATGACGATGTGTCTTTCCATTAACTTCTGTTTTAAGTGTGAGGTAGTCGGGTGGTGTAGAAATTTGCAATCATTTTATTGTAAAACTTTGTCAATGTTCACCTCAATCACAACATTGAACAAACAGTCATACAGTTAGCAATATGATATTTAACAGTAGAAATTTTGCATCCTTTCTCAATGCTGTCTCTAGATCAACTGAAACTTGCATGCCTGAGAGAATAAAGCTGTAATCACATGACCAGACATACAAGTTCCTATTGGAAGGTACATTACATTCATGCATACAGACCATAAATGGAAAGGTCACCTATACTCTACAGACTACTAGTTAAACCAAAATCAAAGTCTACTTGGCTTCTTTGATAGCAGAATAAAGATTGTTGGTTTACAGAAAGCTGTGTTATAATGTTATAATTTTTCTCTATTTAAACTTGAATAAGAGAGTTAGATCCAGAATTAAAGCATTAAATTAACAACCTAATTACTCTGATTAATGACTATCTATAAAAGCAAAAGGAAACAATATTTAGAAACAAAAATCAATCTCTGACAAACTTTGTACAACGACTGTAGATGGCAGCATAGACTAATTCAGTACTTTAGTGTAGGAGACTGACAATTAAATGGATCACATAATACTACAATCGCGTACTCGGTACAATAAATGCAAACACTGTAATAAAAAATGATATCTCGCCTCCTGTACCACAGCACATTATCAACTTCTGGCTAGACCATTTGTCAAAGGTCATAGAGGAAACAAGATAAAAATATACATGATTTCAGATGCTGCTGCCTCAGAATTGCAAACTGAATCATTGCGTGTTTAAAGAGCTCCTGCAAACCCATCTTTATACAAAATATCAAGCGTTTTATTAAGAGATGAAATTTCTCGATTGTCATCGAAAACACCAGTAATGAATCTGTATTATCAGCTCCATGGACAGTACTTAGCCATTATGGAACGGACAGTATTCTTTAACTTATATATTAATATTGCATTCATTTGCTTCAAGCTGAATATTCAGGGTAAAGTTTGGTGAAGAATGTTTTTGTAAGTATAATTGTCTAAACTAAACATTTGGCAGCATTTTTAGCTAAACAAACATTGTTACAAAACATTACACTGTGTGCTTGAGCAGTGCCACATATAGCGTAAATGGAAAACTTAAGGTTGCAAATAGGACATATTTAATAGCCATAAATTTAAACATTTGGCAGCATTTTTAGTTAAAGAAATATTACCACAAAAGTTACCCTTTCTGTTTGAGCAGTGCCACACGTAGTACACGTGGAACATTTTAGGTTGGAAGTAGGAAGCAATTAGTCATCAAATCACTTAAACTGAAATAGGCTCAAATTACCCCTTGACACAAATTACCCCGACCCCCTATAACAGAAGATGCCTCCGCCTTTAACATCAACCTTAGATTATTGTTAATAAGACACTGTTTTGTTTACACCACAACAAGTGCAACATTAACATCAGCTGTTGAATCTGGATCCCGGCTCATAGAGTTTGAAAGATAAAATAATAAACTTACCAAAACAACAACTTACCATCGTAATGATATTGTTTTATGATTTTGCCATAGCAGAATTCATACGTCCACCAGCCATTATTCTGCAAATAATTGTATGATGACGTAATATTATATTCAATTATAATAAACGAGGGCACATAACCCTCTTTAATTAATACAAAGTTTCTATGTTTTATTACATTGTTGATATACTATTTAGTATAAAAAAACAGTACCAGATAACGGATAATATTGACTCAACAAAATGTTTATGTTTTTTCTTTGTATCAATTCTCTTTTTGTATTTCTTTCCTTTTAGACACATTTGTTTCAAAAATTCAATATTTGGAGGTTATTAGATTGTGTGAACATCGCAAAAAATTCAAGCAAAGTGACTGGTTATTAGAAAAATTCAATTGCTATACTGCTGCATCTTGTTCATATAAGTTTCCTCACCTTTCTTTCCTTACTATTATTCCTCACCTTTCTTTATTATTTTTTTTGTTTTCAGTTCTTTTTGGATAATTTGTATCATTTGTATATTTTTCTTATCTGTTTTTGTTTTTGTTATCTGCAGCATCACCGTTAATTTTTAATATGACTAATCTATTTATAAGAAAGGGCAGGAGACTAGATGACCCTATGGTACCTCCCTGCAATGCTCCATGATTATAATTACTTAATATTTAAAAAACTTTTGATGTTAAACTAATTGGAGAAAATAAATGTTCTATGTCTATGTCTATGTCTATGTCTAGGTCTATGTCTATGTCTATGTCTATGTCTATGTCTATGTCTATGTCTATGTCTATGTCTATGTCTATGTCTATGTCTATGTCTATGTCTATGTCTATGTCTATGTCTAGGTCTAGGTCTAGGTCTAGGTCTAGGTCTATGTCTATGTCTATGTCTATGTCGATGTCTAGGTCTAGGTCTACTAATTAAGTAATATTTTCAATGGGAACAGAATCACGAGAGAATGCTTCCTTAACATCGTAGAATGACGAAAGTTCCACATCAAATACGTCAAAAATATAACCTACTGATTGTTCTTTGCGGAGAAAATATTAGAACAAAAACAATGTAATAATGACACTCGGACGGCAATTCTACTACTGAAGCCGTGGAGTTGTCGTCTACATTAGGTAATAGCATGACATGTGTAGGAAGTGGCTGCAGCAAGGCAACTGTGACTGCATATTAAAAACATTCTTGTCCATGTTGCTTACAAAATTATGTCCACATGCTCCTCTGTGAGCTACTAGTGAACTACACATTAATGTTGTTATCTACAATGCAAACAAAGCCCGCCATAAGAAAATATTCAGAAACTAAAAACGAAAATCGACTAAAGAATCTGCTATACTTAACAATATAAAAGAATTAAGGACTCAATGCACGTATTAAGACACTTACTTTTTAACATAACTGTTGCACTATATATATCATTAGCTACATTATAAGCTATTTGCGTGTTTATTACATTTGTGTATGCATACATTTCGCTCTAATCTATGGGCTGGAAGCAGCACCTCTAAAGAAGACCGAAGAGAAGAAAATGGGTGTGGTGGAGATGAGGATGTTGAGATGGATGGTGGGAATAACAAGAAGAGATAGAATTAGAAATAATAATATCAGAGAAACAGTAAAAGTAGTGGAAGCCTCGCAAGACTGCGATAGTATGGACACATGAAAAGAAGAATCGGTGAAGATCATGAGAGAAGGGAGGTCACGGAAATGGAAGTGCTGGGAAATAGAAGAAGAGGACGACCCAGGCGGAGGTGGATTGAATGTATTAATGGAGACCTTAGAGAGAAGAACATAAATGAAGAGATGGTCAACAACAGGAATGCGTGGAGAAGACTCATTCACAATAGCGACCCCGCATAGGGAAAAGCTGGGAAGAAGAAGAAGAAGTGTATGCATACATTTCGCACATAATATTCAACTTACCTTCACTAAGCAAGGCACGTCGCCCATTGGCTTCAGTAAATCAGGAATCCCTATTTCAGTAGCATTTTTTTCTTCAACCTTTTCTTTCTCATTCTCCTCCAACATGTTGGGAAGCTGACACTGATAGTGTTGCCCATGCTTGGAGGATAGTAATATCTTGTCCTCATCACCCTGCAATAGTTTAGAGTTATGCAATTATTCTCAGACACCAGCAGCAGCAAGTCATCTACATCAATTACCAAACTGTCTCCGAATGGCCGAAAATCTTGGGGAATTTAAACGTCTAATTAACTCATGGACTGGTGCATCATGTAAATGTGCCATTTGTAAATTCCGCGAACTTCCCAATTTTGTTAAGTCGTAATTAAATCCTGAAATGTTGGCAGGAAAAATTTTTATTGACCTAGACAGCTTTTTGTGTAAATTTTAGAAAATGTTACTGCCTAAAATTTTACTGTCTCAAAATTTTACTGTCTTCATGTAGTTCTAAATTATTCTTGTACCAATGCCTCTGGTGGCATCCAAAAGATTTTAAGAAGTACATATTATTACCATGTTATCGCTCATATACATTATGTTTGATATCGGTTTGCGAGCTTTAAGCTCATGTTTTACAAATATGTACCGTTTATATCATACCGATGAAAATAAATATTATCCTATCTTATCTTATCTTACAAAAAATAGTAATACATTCATAAAATCTCAAATGAGAATGTTCTTTTTTGTTGTTGTTTTAAGCATTGCTAGGAAATTAATGAAACAAGAATTTTTATTTAACCACTTTTTGAAATTTCTTGTCCACTAAATGTTATGATTACTTAAGACTTATAGTGTCCTCAACATCGAGATGGATAAACACCTCACAAACTAACCAGTACATTTAGACCAGAAATAAGTCTAAAAATAGCCATATATTGCAATATTAAAACCACATTATAACGAGCGATACAAAAATCTATTTAGTACGATATAAAACACTCACCCAGTTATTACGCGTATAAGGCAATTCAGAACTAAGATCTGTAACATGCAGGTTTAGTCAAATTTGTCACGAAAAATCTAAAGTTGTGTTAATGGATATCCTAATCAATTCAAGTTTCAAATGCGTAGATAACAGAGAGAAGGCAAATGAGAAGAATAACAAGTTCAAACTGGATAATAAACTATAAAATAGAACCCATAATCAAAATACTATCAGTTAGGGGCACCATAGCATCCAGAATATGTGCCGAAAATGGCTGTAATCATTTTAAAGTCATTTTACGTAGTAATAATAATACTTAATTAGCCTTTGTCAGCGAGATTTAAATTCAAGCAATGAAGTCATACACAGCTTTATTCTTAATACTGATGTCACTTTAACTTCGAATATTTTTTTCCTATTTAATTTAATTTCAAATGCAACTATTCGGTTCACCACTTGCACATGTAAATAAGCTTAGTTTAGAGATTATACATGTAATTTTGTACACGTCATTATTACACACTCGAAACTTGTCAACTGTTTACCCAGCATGAACGATTTAATTATTACCTGGTTCAATAAAATAGGCACGCTAAGTACTTCTATTGAGTACTGTACAGATTTTATTTCGTCGACGTCTAAAAAGGAATTGCAATAATTTAATAAACAAGAAATTATGCAGAAGCCGCATAAACTTCGTAACCTAACTGAAGCCATGTTGAAGTAGCATAGCATCTTGGGAAGTTTCTTCTTTTTCAAATAATCCAAATTTGTCGATGAAGCAACACAACTAACCACGACGCGCGACTGCAATCAAAGGTTCCTGGCTCCCCGAATACTGAATACTTGAATAGTGCGTAGTAGGGGTGAGCAGCGAACGTTCGAGTACGAACACTCTAATTCGATTTGAAAGAGTTTTTAACCTAAAATTATGAATAAAGATTTTTTTATTTTTGAAACGCTTGAACTTTGAAGTAGCCTGCAAATAAAGCAATCAACACAAGTTAACCACAATTTCTGTCCACAATTTTAAACAAATTATTGATACCTTTACTGCAAAACAATATCAAGTAACATGCATGATCTTTGTGAGACTGGTTTTTATTAATGATTCTGAAACTCCTTCTAAAACTTTAAAAACTGAATCCGATTCAGAACCAAAATTCTGAAATTCAGTTTGATTCTATTTTGAAAGCCAAAAATTCACTCTGAATTTGCTTTATCTGAATGCTTGTGCGTGTTGCATAGTATGCATACTGACAGTCGTAATTTAAAAAACTAATGTTTTAGATCACGTCCTTACTCAATTACAATTAAATGAATAACGATCAGCAAAAAATTATAATAAAAACTTGGAAGAAAGTAGGTTTTGACCAACATGCCATTGTAAGAGCCTCGACTATCTTCATGCAAAAAGTAAAAAAAGAAAGAAAGAAGAACATAGCATGAAAGTGCAAGTCATAAAGTCAATTTTTTGAGTTTTGTAATTTTTAACACAATTACACGATGCTGTGCAGCACGAAAATGCACTAAGAAAAAAACACAAACAGCACAATTAACACAATTATATAAATACCATGTGACAGCTTAGAGCGAGATCAAAGTCGCGGGAAAGCAACCTTATCAGGAAATTACGTAATTAACCGTTGCCCCACTTGCCTGGCGTTTTTTGTGCAAACCTGATTAAATACCCCGCTGGGAAACTTAAAGCATTCCCCCGGACACCCTAGCTGGGTTGCAAGGGCAACTTTGCTTCCCGGATTCCCCACTGTAAATTGTACTTTGTTAAAATTTAAAATTCAAGCACTGTTTGGTATAGAGGCATCTATCAAACTGCTGACGATTTCAGTAGTTATCATTCATATAACTATATGTTTATAGCTGAACAGGGTCGCATAATCATAACATTGATGCTAAGGTTTTCTTTACAATACATTTGATAATGATACAAAAATAGAAAATACTACTTTATCTTCTACTGCTGCTGCTATAGGCGGAATACTACTGCTACTGTTGCTGCTGCTACTACTACCATTACTACAACCACTACCACTGCCACTGCCACTACTACTGCTGCTGCTGCTGCTACTACTACTACTACTACTACTACTACTGATACTACTACTACTACTACTACTACTACTACTACTACTACTACTACTACTACTACTACTACTACTACTACTACTACTACTATTACTCAGGCTACTACTACTACTACTACTACTACTACTACTACTGTTCTTGCTGCTGCTGCTGCCTGTGCTGTTGCTACTACTACTACTACTACTACTACTACTACTACTACTACTACTACTACTACTACTACTACTACTACTACTACTACTACTACTACTACTACTACCAGGGCCTATTTCAGGGGGGGAATGGGGATACTTTCCCGGGGCCTCACCCTCCAGGGGTGTGGTCCGTGGTAACATTTTTTTGCTTTGTGCGAACATTCAATTGTTCTTTCCTTTAACAACTGTATAACTCCACATTTTCTCTTCGAAAATGCTTCTCCGGCGTTCTAGCAGTTCCAAAATTTTCTGGGCGCCAACCATGGTGGCGATACCCCCCCCCCCCCCCGAGGTGGTCTCACACACCCCACTTCCCTGGCCTCGCTTAGGCTGAAATAGGCCCTGACTACTACTATTACTACTACTACTACTACTACTACTACTACTACTACTATTACCAGTACACCACTACTTCTACAATCAACACCACCAACTCTACTGCGACTACAACTGCTACTCTTGCCACTAGTAACTTATTACTGCAATTCAAGAATTACTGCTTATTAGGCGCGAATAATTCAGTTACTGGATGACGACTAAAGTTCAGCAAAATTTGTCGCTGAGATCATTATTAAAATTTTGTGCGTAAGTATTATTATTATCATTACTATAATCTTACGCGCGAACATTTGACAGTAGAACCCCTAGTAGTAACTGCAAGCGTCTGAGGCGAGCAGACTGAGTGTGGCAAATTAAACCCTTGCCTCGTAACTAATAATAGAAAACGCGCCGCCTTCTGCTGCTCAGTACTGCTCACCGTTCAGCTAGTTGCGTTCAATCTGTTGGGGCGCCGGGCCGCCTGTTGTAATTACAGGTCACGTGACCAAGACTGTCTAGACTGGTCGATATAAAAAAGTGCTGTCGGTTGTATACTTTGGTCGATACTGAAAAGAACAATTTGCTAAATCGGCAACATCCTATACTGCTGCATTTTGCAAGCTCGTTTCTAGCAAATATGTGGGCTGTGCACTCCTAGGTCAAAGTCCTGTCCCGCATTTACCAAAATTTCTTACAAAGTGTGATCAGTGCCCACAAACTGATATGCCCTACTTACGCACGGCGCCCCCCGAAAGAAATAATCGTGCAGTCCACACACAGACTTGTCTACAAACACATGCGAAAATCTGACACACAATTTCTAGCGAGGAGTGGGGGCAGTTGATAATTTCATTCTTTCTGTGAACGGAAACTAATCGTGGATTATTTTCGTTTCTCAGCGTTTGACTAAAGTTACGGGACTGCATATGAACACTAGCAAGCTCAAATCTTCGATGAAACAGACGAGACATTTTATATTTCATTGATTTTGATAGCAGACAGGGCGGAGCTTCAGCGAAAAACTAAAAAATGGAGGCAGCCATGTTGAACAGCTGAATGTTTTAATGGCGGACTGATGTGCTACGCTGTGGAGAAAGAGTTAAAAGATTACGAAGTTTAGAGGGAAACCTTGCGGTATGAAGGTCATACATGGAGGCATTCTTCTATTATGCTTGTTGACAGTTTATGGTACAGGTGAGTTGTTCTATTACTAGTTTTGTTTTCAGTTTTAATTGGTAATTTACTATTAGCATCAGAATTAACATTTATTAAGTCGACGAGTCTGTAATGTATACTGGGTTTAGACTTTGGAGAAAAAAGATGAACTTGATTATTGTAGTCTGTAATATTTTTGACGAGGCGCTATCTAAAGTGAATGAATAATTTAATGTGATATGTTAATGTAATTATAATTAATTATTGAGACATTGAAGTTAAGGATCTCGGCGATTGAAGTAAGCTGTAAAGTGTCTTCAAATACTTGGTAAGTGATGCAACTATTTCATATTAGTGGTCTGAGTTGCCACAATGTATAAACAAGAGTGATCAAACTGATTATTTCTTCTGTTATTAATTTCAAAATTATTTCGTGAGGTAAACCTTATTAATTACTAATGAATTTTAGAGCCAAATTTTAATTGAAAGAAAAGATCAAGTCTGTTTTCATGCAGTAAAAATTTTTTAGGTCATTCAGTTATCCTCCCAAACAGATTAGATTCGTATTTTTGTCACATTTCTTCTCATATTGTTCTAAAAATTGTGATAAAACTTTGAAGGTGGTAAACAGTTTAAAAAGTACATTTTAGCTGTACAACGTGTAATCGTGTGTGCATTGAAACAGATGGAATCAGTACAAAGTTGAGGATTAGGATGAAAAACGGATAAGTCTGAGAGCATTTGCACTTGAGATTTAGGTACAAGATGTAATTAGAACTTTCACATTAAGGTAGGAAGTTACATAAATGTTTTTTTCAAAATTCTAGTGATAAATTTAACAAACATTGATCCATAGTACACCAACTGAAAAAAATATAATTTACTAACCAAATCGCAACATGGATAATGGCTTTGTTCTATTGCAATTTGTAGCTATTTTACTACTAATATGATTTTAGAAAGTGCATATGCATTTATCGTATGAGACTGCTGATATATCGCCAGTATTGACTTAAATGATATACCATACGTTAAATTTGTATACTATGTTATAGTATAAATTTTGACTAAACAGTTTCTGTCATCACTGACTACCATACTAGCAACATAGTGGTCCAAATTCATATATACATGTAAACTATTTAATGAGTTTGCCAACAGTCTTGTTTTATGAATTAAGGCAATCAGTCATGTAAATATGATTAGATACTCTTGATACTTTCAAGAGGTTTTAATTTGTAAGTTGAAGTATTTTGTTATTTTCTTGCACATGCTGTATTTGTCTTTGGCCTCAGCCTCAGGTTCGAAGTTAAACATGGCTGGATGTAGGCCTTCTGGCCACTAAATCGGGTAGTGACAACCATAAAATCCGATTTTGGGTTATACTGGTGTACCACACCAGCTATTTCTCCATTGAGGGAGTTGTACACGGGTCAGATGTGGCTAAGATACTTGCAGTTTTTCACCTAGTTTCTTAGTTTTGGGAATATATGCCCTGTGCCAGTTAGTCATCTTATCTCATGTGATCACCCGGTGAGCTAGTTCTGATTTTCTTGTAAACATTAACATATATCGTCTTTATTCGCACATTAATTCAAGAATTACATCCACATATAAAATTAAAAACTCAGTACAAAAAAATATTTACAATAAAGATATGTACAGTCAATAAAAAAACAAAAATATATTTAGAGAACACGTCTATAAATATTCGGTACTAATTATCACATATTTCATTAATTTCATTAAAGGCAACTATAGATTATATATATATTATTTATATTTATATATTAAATCTTTATTCGTCTTTAAAATGGTTCACTCATTACAATAAAATTGAGTAAGCCTCAACATTATGTTAAAAATAACAATACTATTTAAGACAAATGTGTACAGTGCAACTAGAAAAAAATAAATGGTAAAACTAAAGTGCTCAAAGAAGATACACATATTTACAAACATTATATGTCACATTAAAATTTCTGCACTTATAATGCAATCGACATCATGTGACTCAAGCAGATCACATTCTATATATACCTATATATATATATATATATATATATATATATATGTATATATATATAGTATATATATAGTATATTTTCATGCAAACCAAATCAGTCATTTCTTTTAAGATACTAATTTGCTTTTAATATCTACAAGAATGTTGTTATAATACTTATTTAAAATATCAGTATGTAGAAATATCAAATTCTGAGCCACAAATCTTAATTCTGAGCATAAGATTTCTGTAACGTTGCTACAAAAAGTTATGAATGGTTACAAATAGCAGTGTGAGCAGAGAACGTAAGTTCTGATCTACATAATTTAAGTGTGCAGTGTGAGCGGAGAACGTGAGTTCTGATCTACATAATTTAAGTGTGCAGTGTGAGCAGAGTACGTAAGTTCTGATCTACATAATTTAAGTGTGCAGTGTGAGCAGAGAACGTGAGTTCTGATCTACATAATTTAAGTGTGCAGTGTGAGCAGAGTACTAAAGTTCTGATCTACATAATTTAAGTGTGCAGTGTGAGCGGAGAACGTGAGTTCTGATCTACATAATTTAAGTGTGCAGTGTGAGCAGAGTACGTAAGTTCTGATCTACATAATTTAAGTGTGCAGTGTGAGCAGAGTACGTAAGTTCTGATCTACATAATTTAAGTGTGCAGTGTGAGCAGAGTACGTAAGTTCTGATCTACATAATTTAAGTGTGCAGTGTGAGCAGAGAACGTGAGTTCTGATCTACATAATTTAAGTGTGCAGTGTGAGCAGAGTACTAAAGTTCTGATCTACATAATTTAAGTGTGCAGTGTGAGCGGAGAACGTGAGTTCTGATCTACATAATTTAAGTGTGCAGTGTGAGCAGAGTACTAAAGTTCTGATCTACATAATTTAAGTGTGCAGTGTGAGCAGAGTACGTAAGTTCTGATCTACATAATTTAAGTGTGCAGTGTGAGCAGAGTACGTAAGTTCTGATCTACATAATTTAAGTGTGCAGTGTGAGCAGAGTACTAAAGTTCTGATCTACATAATTTAAGTGTGCAGTGTGAGCAGAGTACTAAAGTTCTGATCTACATAATTTAAGTGTGCAGTGTGAACAGAGTACTAAAGTTCTGATGTACATAATTTAAGTGTGCAGTGTGAGCAGAGTTCTAAAGTTCTGATCTACATAATTTACGTGTGCAGTGTGAGCAGAGTACGTAAATTCTGATCTACATAATTTAACTGTGCTGTGTGAGCAGAGTACGTAAATTCTGATCTACATAATTTAAGTGTGCAGTGTGAGCAGAGTACGTAAGTTCTGATCTACATAATTTAAGTGTTGGGTAATAACTCGCAGTTGTATATAGAGTTCATATAAAACACGATAAACTGCTAGTGAAAGGCTTTATAATTAGTTGTGATGAACTAATTTTTAGTAACTTAAAATAAACATGTGTATTGAGTAGTATTTTTATATTCAAATCACCACACACGTACCATAATAATAAGCAAGAAACTGCCGTAGAAAGACCTGTGAAATTGCTCACAAGCAAGGCCAATGGCTACTTATGATACGAGGTTAACAAATGGAACTAGCAATATCAAAGTATGAGTATCCACAGATGTACAATTCGTTAACTAATTTGTTGTAGTGGTAGAGGAGTATCTTTTGTGGTTCTTGAACAGGATGCAGTTGTAGTTTTAAGGGAAACAATTTCTTGCTGGAGAATGCTAGAGTTTAGAAACCCGAGGGAAAGAACAAGATTCACAAGCAGCTGTTCTACATCTACGGATTGAGTATGCTAAATATTTTTCAGTTTGGTTTCTAATATATATTAACTGAAGTTTATTGGAAATATTTATCCACGCAAGATTGCAGATGTTGTTTCGCTATAGACTCTGCTCTTTGCGGACTTGTGTGGCGCATGACTGCGAATGTTCTCTTTGGAACTTTGAACGGTTTTCTTTCACTGGCAAACTGATGATGCCTTCTGTCATAAAACTTTAACGAGTTTGCAACAAGGTCTGCTGTAACTTCATGCTGAAATTAAATTTTCTCTCACGTGTTTAATGTGCGCCACAGCTTGCCGACGACTTCCATATTGTAATAATCGCGTTATAATCCCTTTGGTAGCACTATTCTTTATTCGTTAATGTGTATTTTTGTGGCCTGATAGACGTTGGCATTGTATGGGGTGAATCGTTGCTTTAATGCGTAGTACTATGACTGCGCATGCGCGAACTGTGCTCTGAAATTATAACTCGGTGTGGCATTTTCGCTCTGTTTAGTTTCAGAGATTTACAATTATTCGTATTTTAGCCTCGATTTGATATGTTTACTTTTATTGAGTGTTTCCGTCAGATATTGACGCTAACTATATTCAGTTATTAGTTGTGCCTGGTAGGCTGCTACTGTATGATTTAATTTGTTCTTAGAACTATAGGGTTGTCTGTCTGAATTAGCAACGCAGTACAAGCCTTTGTAGGATACATAAGAAAAAACTAGAACCAGTCAAGGAACTTGTGGCGTTTTAGCTAGTTTATTTACCAATACCCAATCTAACAGAATTTATTAATGTAATCAGTTTGATATGACCAAATATATATAATTTATAGTATGGCAAGGCCTAACTAAACTGTCTCATCTTGTGGTTTCTATATGGGATAATGCGAGCAGATTTTTACTGAAATACAGGAAATAATTGAATGGTACTTAACTAAGTACTACTTTAATTTTAGTACGTACGTGAATACTTGCTCCAATTATATATGCGTACATTTACTGATGCTCCCCGGCAGACGTGTAAATAAATAAAATCGCTGAATAATATATGGAACAACCACAGATGTTTATCGCCTTGTGGCCAGACAATGGAGTGATTAATTGCTGCTAATATCCACGTATCTATATTGCAAGAAACAGGCATGTTTGCCGTCTGTCTGGCTGTTTTACACAAGGACGTGGAGAAACTACAAGGAATTGGAAACCGAGTATGTTCCAGAGATTGTCACTATTGTTTTCTTTTGCCCTTTGGTAGAAATTGGTGGAGTTAATCCTATGTTACGAAGGAATCATATTCCGCACCAAAACACTGTCGCATACATATGTTATGTTGGCTTGTAAATTTGTTATTATGCACGGGAGTATTATTAGCAGTTAATATATACGGTTTGTCAGTAGGATCCGGGCGGATTTACCCGTATCTGCTGCCACGGAATGATGTAATATACACGTAAGGAGCTAAGTCAACTTATCTGTAAGCCATAGTTGGTTAAAAACAGGTGGGAGAGTTGATAGAATTTGGTGTAATCATCGTTCGTTGAGCGCAGAACTCGATGATTGGTGCTACTAATTGATTGTCCAGCACTGAACGACACACTTTTGGAAGGCATTGTTCCACACCTTTGTAGGCTATGAATCTGTGTTCGCGCATGCGTGGGATTTAAATCTATGGTAGAGAATTAATTAGACGGTGCACGCGCACCAAGCTCTACATGACATTCATGAAAGAGTTAATCAGACGCCAATCATACAGTCTAGCCAGTAGCGCAACTCTTTGCAGGCTTGAATAACTCTCTTGTTGATGCTAGGCTAAGCTCGTTTTGCCAAGGACACGGCTTATTTTTGTCATTCAACTCTTTCTCGCGGGGCAGATCCTTTTCGTTCTCTGTGGCTGATGCACGAAAGGTATCTTAATGCTGTTGCTACCTTTGGGCACAGAGAATGGTTTCCTGCGTATATGACTTGTTTCTAATTTTAACCTGGATGCATTGGCTTAATGAATTTCTTCTTACACGTGCTGTATATCATTCGCGATTGCACTGACAGACAGACGTGTGTATTTTTGTCGCGTCGGCTTTGCCATTGAACGATAATGTTACATTTCATTACTTGATTGCAACAGGAGTTATTCTTGTGATAAGGTCTCGTTGTGCTAGCAAGAAGCATTCGGCTTGCTTTTATGTCTGATTTAACCTTACGATGCATCTGAGCCTGTATGCGAAAAATGTCATAATTACATGCTAAAAATGTCTTTCGATATTTTCTGTGATCATGATTTTTATCAATTGATAGTCGTATTAAAAAGTGATATGATTATCATCTTTTATCAGTTATAAAATCATATTTTTATCAAGGAATAAAAAACTGCAACTTTAAAATTCATTGCTATACATTAAACATCATTGAAAATACTTAAAAGTTTAAACACAAATGAAAAAGAAGTTCAAAGTTCAAGTGCTCTCTTTGCTCTATCTTACAAAGTCCTTGCGTAGGATGCTGTCCGCTCTCTAACGCTAATAATTAATAGGCCAATAATTGCAATGATCAGAGCTGTGGTAATTTTTCAACCTGGATTAGCCTAATAAATTGTGTTAGCTTCGGTCAGTTGGTATACAGCTTTGAATGAGGCTATATAACTAGACAAGCTAACACCCTTGTTTGCTAAACTCTAAATGCTAAAGATTATAACGCCGGAAAATTATTGTATCTTTCTAATAAGGGGATGTTTATATTCTCTTGTGCAGAAGAGTTTATATTGACACGTGTAATAGTTCTGTTTTGACGAGTTTCTTTAGCGTCGCTTTACCGGCACTAGACCGAATATCCCCGGATCGGTATCCGTCGGTCCAGTTCTGCCCATTTATTAACTACCAATTTTAAATTATTCCCTGTGGGGCGGATCTGCACGGAGCTGTTGGGGCGGATCTGCACGGAGCTGTTGGCGTTACAAGTAATTTTTACAAAAATTGATCTTTGTTGAATGCGTGTTGGCGGCAGATGGCGGGGTTGCAGGCGGATGTTAGCTGGGTCGTGGGCATTATTAGCCATGCCTTGAATGCCAGCCTACCGAGGCGTAGTGACGCAGAATGTGGAAGTGTTAGTTTCTGGGTCGTTTCGAGCCGGGGAATATTTACAGACGTTGTTTACACAGCCACGCACATAACAACGTCTGTCTACAGTCTGCGCAAACAAAGCACAGGGTTAAACACGGGAAAAAAATCCACGCAGAGATTATATCTCACCTCATGTTTGCATTTTACAGAAATATTGTTGTGTTACAGCTCTATTTATGTGGCGGTATTATAGTCAAAACATCATCGTACTGTTTCGGATTTACGCGACTTAGCGCATGTAGTTAGGGCCCAGATCGTCAAATTATGCACAAAATAATGCGAGTCGCACGTGACCTGTAATCACTACTTTCTTCACACATTTCCAAACCTCTGTTCTTTGAGTAGCGTTATTAATTTCTTGTATTAAAAAGGCCTGACTAGCTAGAATAAAACTGAAATAGAAAACAGTTACTGACAAGTTTGTTTTGACTGTTAACGTTGTAGTAGGGACTGCTACTACTGCTGCTGCTGTCGCTGTCGCTGTCGCCACCGCTAGCACTGTCACTATTGCTGCTACTGCTGCCGCTGCCGGTATTGCTGCTGTTGCTGCTGTCGTAGCCACTACGACTAAAAAGTTGGGCTAATGTAGCCCTAGCGGCCTAGCCAATAAGAACTGATCTTTAACACAGCAACAATGCTAATGCCTAACACATTAAGCTGTGCTGACAGTTAAGACAAATGAAAATGGTAAACTAGTATACGTTTTTACAAATATCCATCATGGTGGGAAAATATTTCTTTTAATTTAATCCTTTTATTGTCTTAGTGATTTCTGCGATCGATCCTTCCCTATTTCTTGACGAAGGCAGTTTCTTACATTTCCGGAAATGGCTTCCGGAACCATACATTCAGCGGCATTTCGCCCTCTTAAATGTCCGAAAGATTCAAAAGATTGAGACGAACATGCAGTGGACGAAATTGTTCTCGTAATACCAGCTTCAAAGTAAAAAAATAGATTCTTGGGACGGTCAAACGTAGTTGAATGCAAGATGTAGTTTTAAAAGACAACAAGAAGGGTTGATCGTGCAGAAGAACGGAGGAGGAGTGATGGAGGAGATAGAATGTTCATCTTTCTGCACATGCCCATATCCTGAACTCTCTCCTTGGCGTGTCAGCTAGCATTGTTTTACGAGGTTTCTTCATGCCCGTTACGTTCAAGACTAATTGAATGTCAACCCTTTAACCTCCATTTGGGATCTTTTAGTAACTCCCGATGACGGTGTAGATGGAATAAGTCAGAACGACACAGAAGCGGCGTTTTAATCACACCGTAAGAAATAGTTGCAGCTTTAAATTAGTATATTTTGAGTGGAGTGACAGCAGGTATGTCGACGCGGTTAGAAGTTACGGAAGCTTGTTAGCCATGCTTCAAAAGGGTTAAGAGCAGGACTGTAAAATTTCAAAAATTTTCTCGTCTGGAACGTAGAAATCGACGCCATGTGTAAACATCTGTACTCTTTCCAGATTTTTAATTTCGCACGGTGGATCCCGCCCGTGTTTAGACTGCGTGTCTGGATTTTGTGGCCCACTCTCACTCAAAATTAGAACCTCTTTAAACATACATGGCGTGTGATCTATACCCTCCCCATTTTTACGGTTACCGTCGTCGTATACGCTCTAAGAGTGAAACCAAAGGTAGTTGCTGTTATTGTAATATGGATGTTCCTAATTTACAAAAGTGTGCAACGTAAATCGACTTGTGACGTATGTCTGAAATCGACTTCTGGCGTATGTCTGAAATCGACTTGTGACGTATGTCCGAGATCGACTTGTGACGTATGTCTGAAATCGACTTGTGACGCATGTCCGAGATCGACTTGTGACGTATGTCTGAAATCGACTTGTGACGTATGTCTGAAATCTATTTGTGACGTATGTCTGAAATCCACTTGTGACGTATGTCCGAAATCGGGTTGTGACAGATATCTCAATTTCTCGTTTTGTGACTCCGGGTGAGGGGAGGGGGTGACCCGCAGCAATCTTAAATTGAACATACAAAGGTGTTCCTATGACAACTTCATTGCATCTTCGCTTGCATCAGCTGCCGTGTAAAGTTGTCCCAGATTCAGCTTTGTAGGCTGACCAGCTGCAATCGCCTTCAGGGTTAATTCGCATGCCAAGGACAGTCAGAAAGGCCTTTCAGTGACAAGGTCTGTGTAGCAGACGGCTTAGTCTAGTGGTGACGCGTTTGCTTTCCGTCTGGGAGGTCGTGAGTTCGAGCCAGCGGCCGGGTCATACCAAAGACTGTTGGTCGTACCTGCTGTTGCCCTGCCTGACGCGTGGTATTTAGGGTAAAAGTGGGGTAATAATAGTCTCTGTTATGTAGTTGTAGGTTGTTATTTACAGTCGGCGATAATAGCTCTTTGAGCTAATGTTAATTGTTGACCCAAAAGACGACTTTAAATAAAGATTATTACTATTACTACTATTATTATTACTAGCACTTTGTATAAGTATGAATATGATCGAGTGCCACCAGAATGAACACACTAGGTCATTTGGTACTTTATCTTGGCCATGTCTTGCGATTGCGATACTCGACTCTCTCCACCTATCCGAGGCGGGGCAAAGTCTGTTCTTCTATAACGCTGATCTTTTAGTTGTCTTTTCCAAGTTTAATGTCTTTATTTGTCTTTATCCTGTATTCCATGCATTCGTTCACTAGATTTCTAATTTCTAGCAATCCTTCCTTTTCACTGTTCATTAATATATTTCAGTTCAATTTTTTTCCATTCTCCATATTTGTCACATCTAAGCATATGTTCAGTAGTGTCATCATGTTCCTCACACACTGGGCATAATAACTGATCCTTAAACTCATTATTGTAGTTCCCTTTAACTTTAATCATATTCAGTCTTATTTTCAATATATCTTTAACCTCTTCTGGCTTGCATGTGTCTATGTAATTTTGTCGTTTCCACTCGGTATGCCTTACAAATCTTAATTTATTGCTGCTCCTGCATTTTTCTCCACATTCATTCTTTATACAACATTCAATCTTATTCTTTCTGAACGAATAGATGTCTTGATCTGAACGAAGTCTGCTTGTTTCTCTACTTTTTTTTTTCTTAATTTGCGTTTTGCTAGATTTTAAAGTGGCAAAGGCCTAATGTAAATTGAAGCCTAGTACAGTATCCTGTCTTCAAATATTTGCGTAAATAGTCGACAGATGGCGCGCATCGCGATGACCTCATGATTGATGCATAAGTCGTTAGCATTTAGATGATTTTTGTGGGTGGATCAAAAATTCTAAAGGCCGTGGCCATTGTAGCACTGACCCAGCTTTGCCGTCACCTCTTTGTCTGGCTGCCCCAACAAAGACTTATGGTAATTACCCCCGCCAAAGAGTTAGCTGAATGAGCCAAGGGACACAAGCTATGCTTTTTATCCTGGGCAGCGTGACTAGAACGGTTTGTTAGACAAAGACCTCTGAAAACTGGCGAGTTTCTTTACAGTTAAACTGAACGATTCTGTACAGGCGTTGCAGGGCCAAGGAACTGTGCAAAATGTGGCAAAATGTCTCCAATTTTTTAATATGCAGTTAAGATAAGCCACGAAAATGCCTTCACATTTTTTTGTACGGTTGGCACTGAAAGCCAAGACATAGCACACTCAACAGCAGGGCTACTTAGCGTAAATGCTTGTGGTAGGACCAGAATCTGTGCCGCTATTAGAATAAGAATTGAGCTTCTACAGTGAAGGGATTGTTGGTTGCATCGTAACCGATGGTTGGACTCATCATGGACATCCTCCCGCAACAGGTCAAAATCATCCCAACGCGAGTTTATCCAGATGATCATCCATTCATTTCCTGACCAGGTTCTACGTTGCTTAACTTTAGTTGTTTATAATGTGCCGTACTTCACATTCACAGGCTTGCAGAATTGTGAATCTTAGTGAGGTCTAATTTTCGCTGCAGAGTAAAAATTCCTTTTCTTCTTCGTTGCTCTGCAATAATATTTGTGACCGTTATTATCACATCTCCAGTTTTCATATGACCTAAGGGCGTCTCCGTTTCCGTTATCGATTCCGATTCGATAAATGTGATTGCAACTTTTAAAGCATCATGTGGCTAATTTGGTTTTTTACTTGTTTCCTTGTAGGACTTTTCTTGTGTACCAAGACATGGTTTGTAACTATTTCAGAATCTCTAGTGCCTGCCAATCAAACAAAAATCTCCCCAGCTTTTTCCCGACACTCGTGAGTCGTGTCACTGGGAATATTCCAGCTGTCAGATTTCATATTGGTTAAAACGCGTCAAAATTCGCCTCATTTCCGGAAACCGTTATTTGAATTTGCAATTTTTTTCATACTAACGAAACCGTCTACAACAATTGCAGGAAACGACGTCATGTGTTCTAGCCCGCTGACCCAGTTTTATGCTTTTTCACGGCATTTTCTGACGCGCAAAACCGAGAATCTTTGCGGTTGCCATGCCAACGCGATGTGTGTGCCGAGTGCGTTTGACTGTTTGATGAGGAAGACCATCTTTTGGGAAAGAAGTCTCGCCAGATTTTTCTATTATTAATAGAGTAGTGGATGAATCGAATATTATGTATCTCGAGGCTTCATTGATTTCGCTGGCCTGCTGAGTGGCAAATTGAAAATACACCGCATACACGAAAAGGAAGAACACGAAACTGTTAAATAGCCAGCAGATAAGACTATTTATTTTGGATTTTGGACCTTGATGTACAGGATATTATAGAACCTAGCCACTGGAGGGGGGGGAAGCCAGCCCAACTCAGTGCCGGTCCCAAGCCCGGATAAATAGGGAGGGTTAGGGTCAGGAAGGGCATCCGCCTGTAAAAACTGCGCCAAAACCTTCTACGAATGAGTCGGTGAGACTTAAAGGGAAAGTCCACAAAGAAGTGGTCAGACCCGCTCTAATCTATGGGCTGGAAGCAGCTTCTCTAAAGAAGACCGAAGAGAAGAAAATGGGTGTGGTGGAGATGAGAATGTTGAGATGGATGGTGGGAATAACAAGAAGAGATAAAATTAGAAATAATAATATTCAGAGGAACAGTAAAAATAGTGGAAGCCTCGCAAGATTGCGATGGTATGGACACCTGAAAAGAAGAGTCGGTGAAGATCTTGTGGGAAGGGAAGACATAAATGAAGAGATGGTCAACAACAGGAATGCGTGGAGAAGACTCATTCACAACGGCGACCCCGCATAGGGAAAAGCTGGGAAGAAGAAGATGTACAGGATATTATAGTCAGTGCAGTTTCTGATTGTGCACTGACTATATGCAATCAAGATGAAATCATACTTAAAGAAAAGCACTAGAAGCAATAAATATGAATAATAACACTGCAATGAGAATTAATAGGCTGAGATACTGAACACGAGCTTAACAGTGTGAACAAATCACTATCACTGTTCAAGATAGGTTCATATTTTAGTTAACTATAGAGAAAATTAATTTATCAATATCAATACTCAAGCTTGTGTATAGGAAGGCAATGTTAGATACGTTAATATAGAATTATGCTATCGATAGATAGCTGATCGTATTTCTGCTTTCAAGTTAAATGTAACGGAAGCATTTACGCTCATAAGGAGTAAGGATGAGTTGGGTGAAACTTTGCAAAGTTTTTATACATGTCAGCAGTTCCCTCTGTTCATTGAGTAATTATCGTTTTAATCCCAAATCTCAGAGTTTCTTCTGCTGTTGTGGTACTTGGGAGGCCATGAAAACCAAAATTAGGCACCTTTGTGTACCTCGTCAGTCACAGTTGCCTATAGATTAAATTTCTACTTGTAATTGATGCACTCCATTTGATACGTTGTTTTTATTTATTGTTTAGCACATGGTGGCGATCAGCAACAGCCTCCCGCGTTCTGCAAGTACTTGGAGGGAGAGGAGTCATCCACTGTCAGCAATTCAGTAGATTTTGCAGAGAGATCCAATGGTCTGGCTGAGTTCCAAGATGGGGGTAAGCATCCTTAATCCAGCTTTCTAATTACAGACATTGCAAGTTTCTCAGCTTCACAAACGAAAGCCATTTTCAAGAAGGCAATGGCAATTTTGCAATGAGATTTGAGAAATGATAGACTTGAATATAAGTCTATGTTACAAACTGTGTCATAGATCTAATGTAAACCTGGATGATAAGCAATTGAAGCTTTTGGAAATGATGATAATCGTCGCTCAATATTGCTTATTACTTTACAAGTTGGATACCTACTCTGGACCTGTAAGCACCAAGGTAAACTGGGGAAAAGGTTATATAAAGATTTTAAAGATTTAATATTTTATTTCAAACTTTACAAAGTTCATATACACATCACAAATTAATACAAATAATACAATGAATCATGACACAAAACAATAACACAAATAACAATTAACGATATAACAAACTACGCCAATGACATCTAATTACAGAAGTAAAGTTTGCATCGCTGTTTAAAATGTCCTTGCATATAAAATTTTCACTCTTATTCAGCCTGACGTATAAACTGTACGGACATTTTCTGTGAATAACATCAAAATAAATAATATTAAGTCTAGTAGAAATATATCTAGCACTCGTATCATATGAAAAGTTAAACAGCTTCCGTGCTGATACATTACATGCAACCTTGAGTTTGCTAAGATTGTAAGAATAAAAATGTCTCCAAGTGGACATACAATAAAAAGTAGTGCAGTAAGCATTAAACAATTGCTATCACATTCTATATGTGAGTTTGGTTTATACTCACTGAGCGTAGTTTTATTGTACATGTTATACAGAGATTACAATATGGCTGGAAGCAAGACAGCTTAACAACTTCTTCTTCTTCTTCTTCAATGAATCACTCGTCCAGGGACATGATTCTGCTCACCTCCCTATGCCAGGACTCCCTACACGCTGCAATGCCCCAAGTGGATTTGTTTCTAAGGATCAATGCTGAAGTGTTTAAATCTTTCTGTGCAAAATCTAAATATGCTAACATTTGTCCTCCTGCAGGTTTTTTAGCTGGTTCTATGGCTTGTTGAAGAGCTATCTTCACTGGAATATCATCAGGTAGTCTAAGCATAAGCCCAATCCATCTGAAACGGCATCTTTTTATTTTTCTTGTCCAAGGTTCTTCTTTTATTTTTTCATATAGATCTTTGTTTGAAATCTTCTTTGGCCATCTAATACCCAAAATGTTTCTGTAATTTCGCCTTTGAAACGCGTCAATTTCAGCTTTATGATTTGCTTTTAATGTTCAGAGCTCAGAGTTATACAGAAATACAGTTTCAACTAAGGCTGAGAATATTCTAATTTTTGTTTCCAAAGAAATCTTCCTATTTTCAAAAACTTTTGTGAGTTTTGAGTAAACTCTACAACTGATATAACGTAACATTTAGAAGACTCAGATAATAAATGAACAGTAGAAGTATTACAGTATGACTATTAGCAGTATAGGTACATACTTAGCATAATATTAAGGATAACAATAATATTATTATGTAAACAATGTCAATAAGGACAATGATTAGAAGCGCTTAGTAAGAAATATAAATTTCCATACAGGCGTATAAATACATGAATATTAACAGTCGTATGAAATTATTGATTGCCATAAAGAAGCAGATAAACCAGTTCATTTGTTGACAGATTATAAATTCTGATATTATAAGGAATTAACAATATGCAAGAGTTTGTTTAGTAAGTATCTCGAGCATGGCGATATGAAGAGGCAGCTAATTAGAAAATGATTAACCCTTTCATACCCGTTGTATCCCGTGGGATACGAAAATATTTTCTGCCTTTAAAATTAATAAAATTTTAAAACTGACAGTAATTTGATCTGTTAATAGTTATTTTGATTTAAGCCAATAACAATAGACTAAAAATGGTGATAAAATGGCAAACTAGAAAATCTACATAGCATAAAAAACTGCGCAAGGTACAGCACTTTAGAGACGACTTTGTACAGATCAGCATAGCATGCATACTAAATGTCTTAAATACTTTAAAAAATTATCAGCAGTTACAAAATGAAGCACATTTTATGCTTCCATTGAATCCCAATGTATCCCGTGGGATACGGGATATATTTAGCACACGGGCACAGGTAGAAAAAAATAATTATTATGTGTAAATAAGATGGACATACTGAACAAAACTACCAAGCCAAAAAAAAATTTCCTTTTTAAAAAATAATTAGGGGCTCAAATGATTTTAACAGTTTCAAAAGCGGCACAGCATCTACAGGTAGGTAAAACAGGTGTTCTATAATTTTTACATCCTCAATCAATCGGATCAAACTTTAGTTGAAAAAAATCCAACCTGCATTCGTGTATGAAGAACACCGGGTCAGCACAGGAGTGATACTTGGGGCGCTTCTTGAAGCTCGAGGGTTTTTTGAGCGAGTTTATTTAAGTTTCGATAACATTTCTAACTTCCAAAGTAACTCGGATTCATTATTGTATATCGCCCTGTACCGCTCTGCTACGGTTGATGTACTTTATCGACCATTCTGTACGTGAAATTAATGAAAGACATATTACGTGCGATTAAGCTCGTTCGACGATAACTATAAAGTTATATAAATGTCATCTATGGTACACGCATTTAATATTTTGCCAAAGTAATATTTAATATAAAAAAATCCATCGTTGTATATCATGGCGATTTATAATGTCAGGTTTGTCTAGGTGGAACATTAAAGAAAACTGGTTCATTGTTGCCCTAAGGTTGCATATAAAAAGTCATATAATTTTATGTTGCATTATTTTTTTACGTAAAACGTATTTACTCTTGTTTCAATTCTGGCTGTTACGCCCATTGTCTAGCCTCCCAGGCATTTTATTTAATGTAACTTTGCCATGTTTGTCTGTGGGCATTACTAAGCCAGTATTTAAACAAGTTTACAAGCGGGTTGATCGTAAAATAAGACTAGTACTCCGCCTTTTCGACTTGATTGGGTAGAGTATGTACTGATTTTATGTATTGAAACGTGCTCAGTCGGTGATGAATACTAATTTGCAAATTTTATGTCGATTTTAATTTTAATTAGCCATGGATTAGTTAAGTCATCTTAAGTTAGTAATTATTTTTGGTGTGAGTTGTTTGTAAGCTATTAAGATTGAGAAAGGTCTTCTTTGTTTACAAGGGGCAGTGCTGTTCAGTAGTGATGGCATTAGACACGTGTAACGCAAAGGCTTTATTTCGAATCTAGCTAAGTCCCATCTTTTTCACATTTTTCAATTTTTGGCCAAGCTTGGTTTCCAAAGTTTATAATTATGGGTGACGTATTGTCCTTCGTTATTGTTCAGTTAATCCCACAAATAATTGGTTATCCTTGGGTTAACCCAATCTCTAAATTAAAATATTTAAAAATGATTTAACTTGTTACAATGGCGCTGGCATGATTAAACTAGCTCCCAAAGCTGTGCGATTGTTTGTAAGCTGTTAAATTTGAACAAGGCCTATTTTGGTTACGGATGGCTGTGTGGTGTAACGATCACAGGTCTTTTGGTTTGTAATTCAAAGGTCCCTGGATCGAATCCAAGTTTAATCCTGCGACTGATTCACATAACCTTGCTTTTATTCAAATTTAGTTTCATGAAGTGTTTGGTGGTTGCTGCATTCCACTATATTTCTGTTTTTTTAATTTAATTTCTTGCAAAGCTTCTTAGGCCTAGCCACCTATAATAATCATTAGCACCCGGTGATGGATCCTCCCTACTTGCATTTTTAATATCGTGGTTGAACGTCCTGTTATTAAACCAGTTTCGGTTGTGATAAAAGTCGGGTAGCAACCATTGCAGACGGGCCAAAAAAACCAGACGGGGGAAATGAGTGCGTACTATAATAGTTGAATGAAGGTGAATAAACTTACGTAATGATATATCGTGCTGTCTGACGTCCCTAGGATGCAGATTAGGTTTTACTACTGGCAGTGCCATTGTGTAAGTTTATGTCAACATTCGGAGGGAGGGAAGTTTTATTGTATATGATTTTTACCGTAATGGTGTAAGATCATATTTGAACCTAGCCACTGGGTGGGGGGGGGGAGGTCAAGCCGGTCCCAAGCCCGGATAAATAGGGAGAGTTAGAGTCAGGAAGGGCATCCGCCTGTAAAAACTGCACCAAAACCTTCTATGAATGAGTCGGTGAGACTTAAAGGGAAAGTCCACAAAGAAGTGGTCAGACCCGCTCTAATCTATGGGCTGGAAGCAGCTTCTCTAAAGAAGACCGAAGAGAAGAAAATGGGTGTGGTGGAGATGAGGATGTTGAGATGGATGGTGGGAGTAACAAGAAGAGATTAATTAGAAATAATAATATCAGAGAAATAGTAAAAGTAGTGGAAGCCTCGCTAGATTGCGATGGTGTGGACACCTGAAAAGAAGAGTCGGTGAAGATCATGTGGGAAGGGAAGACATGAATGAAGAGATGGTCAACAACAGGAATGCGTGGAGAAGACTCATTCACAACGGCGACCCCGCATAGGGAAAAGCTGGGAAGAAGAAGAAGAAGAAGAAGAAGAAGAAGAAGAAGAAGAAGGTGTAAGATCATATTTGAAGTGTGCATTTTAATGCCAACCTAAATACTTCATAAGAAAAACGTAGTGTCAAAGTTGTGACTCGCTAATTTGGTTCAGTTGATGTCGCTCTTGTTGCTGGGACTTTTTACGATTTAAGAGTAAAGAAACTCTAGCGATTTAAAATAAATTCAAATTTACTGAGTTGCGAACCCGCCCCAAATCTAGAAAAAAGGAAAAGATAGAACCAGGAAAATGGAAAATTAGTCTTAAGCTTAAGCGAAGCACGTGTTACGTCAACTTGTAACCGTTTTGTTGAGTCAATGTTCTAGCAAATACTTGTGAACGGTGACATAAATGAGCTGCTCTGCTTTGCTTTTACGTTTCTTCTGTTATATAATCATATTCACATTGTTTTGTCTTGTAAACAACTGTACATTATTATCATTTTATTTAATTCGTAACTAATCATTGTGATACTTATTCATCATCTTCATTTATTATTATTCTTTTTTCACTTATGCAATTGTTGTCATGTTTGTTTTTATGTTTTTCTTTTTGTTATTGCTTTATTTTGATTATTTTATTTAAGTAATTAACAATAATTGCATCCTATGTCATCAATTCTTTTATTGTGCTATTACAATATTAAATTATAAGGGGTGAGTGACTAGATGACCTATGGTCTTTCCTCGCCCCATCTCCACGGATAAAGCTATTTTTTGAAAAATGGAAATTTGTGACACATTTGGAGAAAGTAAATGTCTATGTCTCTGTCTATGTCTCTGTCTATGCCTATGTCTATGTCCATGTCTGTATGTCTATGTCTATGTCCATGTCTGTATGTCTCTGTCTATGTCTCTGTATATGTCTCTGTCTATGTCTATGTCTATGTCTATATGTCTATTTCCATGTCTATGTCTATTTGTCTATGTCCATGTCTGTATGTCTATGTCTCTGTCTATTTCTATATG